>JAVCKV010014374.1:0-71921 GCA_032274145.1 Herpochondria borealis | reverse complement strand
TCTGTTAATGCAATGCAATCTTATTTTGTAGATAATGATGAAGATGGGTTTGGTTCGACTGCAATTGCAATGTTATGCAGCAGCACTCCTCCTGTGGGATATTCAACTAACGATACTGATTGCGATGATAATGACGCTTCTGTTAATGCAATGCAATCTTATTTTGTAGATAATGATGAAGATGGGTTTGGTTCGACTGCAATTGCAATGTTATGTAAAAGCATTCCCCCAACTGGGTATTCAACTAATAATATTGATTGCAACGATAATGATGCATCTATTAATCCTAATTCTACTGAGATCTGCGATAATGCAGATAACAATTGTGATGGCAACAATGACGAAGGTCTAAATTGTGGCACAACTTATTGCGATGCAGCAGGACAAAGTACCCAATACGAATGGATAGAAAGTATTGCTGTAAATAACAATACAAACACAAGTGGCAATGACGGCGGATATGGAGACTACACCAATATCGTTATTCCAATTACTACAGGTTCTAATTCAATTCAGTTGACTCCAGAATTTTCTGGAAATTCTTATATGGAATATTGGACTGTATTTATTGATTATGATCAAAGTGGAACTTTTGAAAATAATGAAATAGCATTTTACAAAAAATCTCATTATCAAGTCAGTGGTAATTTCAATGTACCAAGTTCCGCTTTGGCGGGGACTACTAGAATGAGAATTGTGATGCGTTATAATCAGTGGCCAAATGCATGTGGAGATTTTGATTTTGGAGAAGTAGAAGACTATACCGTCAATATTAGTCTTTGTGATAACGTTTGGGATGGTGGTCAAATCGAATCTGATGAATTACTTTGCGACGGGGCTACTGACCCTGCGGAAATAACTACCTGGATGTTACCTAATGGCGGAAGTGGAATGTTAGAATATGTTTGGTTAATGAATACTACTAATTCTAATCCACCTACCATATCAAATGACTGGGTAGCAATACCTAACAGTAATACTGCAAGCTTTGACCCTGGTCCTATTTCTCAGACAACTTGGTACATTCGATGTGCTAGAAGAGCAGGTTGTACCGAATATCTTGGTGAATCTAATGTGGTAGAAAAAACTTTCCAAACGACTTGTATTACAAATTACTGTACATCTCAAGGAAATTCTACTAATTATGAGTTTATCAAAAAAGTTAGATTACAAGACATCAATAACTGGTCTGGTGATAACAATGGTTATGCAGATTTTACAAACATCAGTACAGAATTGTATAGAGGTCAAACCAAAACTATTGTTTTGAAACCTGGCTTTACCAATTACTCTGCAAGAGAATATTGGAGAGTTTGGGTAGATTGGAATCAAGATGGTGACTTTGACGATTCAGGAGAGAAAGAAGTACAAGCCAATGGTTGGGGAAATATATGGAACAATGTAAGTGTTCCTCATGATGCTGCACTAGGTGCTACTCGAATGAGAGTGAGTATGAAGTATGGTGGATATGCTCAACCTTGCCAAACTTTCAGTTATGGAGAAGTCGAAGATTACACAATAATTGTTTCGGGTTCTACTAATTTCAATGCACCTCTTAATGATGAATTGGATTTAGTGGCTACCAAAAAAGCAAACGAAGTTCAATTAGATTGGATCAACAATACTGGTTACAAAAATGATTATTTCGTTATTGAAAAATCAGCAGATGGACAAAACTTCGCTCCTATTGCAGAACGTGAAAACAAAGGTTCGAATACTGAAATGAAAGCTTACTCTGAACTAGACTCTCAACCTGAAGAAGGATGGAACTACTATCGAGTCAAATTGATTTTAAACAATGGTGAAATCATCTATAGTCCAATCAAAACTGTAGATATTGGTCACAATCCAAATGCCATTAGTTTGTATCCGAATCCTGCGATTGATGCAGAGGAAGTATTTATCAACCTAAAAGAGTATCGTGGAAAATCTGCGCAAATCATGGTGACGAACAATTTTGGACATATCATGATGGAGCAAACGATTGATGAAGTTTCAGATACTGCTTTTAAAATTCTTTTGAATAAATTCAAGGCAGGTCATTATATGATTAGTATAAAAGTAGATGGTTATCGTCGAGTTAATAAACCATTAGTCGTCGTCCGTTTATAGTTTACTTTTTGATTTAATTCAATTATTAATCCCCAACATCTTGTACAAGGTGTTGGGGATTTTTCATGTATCAATGTCCCAAATCCACTGCAAACACTAGGTTCTTATTGAAAATGTCCCAAATGATATGGATACTTGTCCCAACTTTATAGTAACAACTTCCTTTAATTTGTAGTATCAATTATGAATAATAAAAAAGTTAATCAAGAATTGATAACCATACTTAAACATCGATTCATAACTATTACAAAACAACCATTATGAACACATCAAATTCAAAATCTTTCGATTATTCTTTCAAATTATTGACTTTAGTTTTATTTATGTCATTTATTGCTTTAGTTTTCTATAGCGTACAATGGTATGAAGCATGGTCAGAAATTCAAACAGTTCAACTTCACTTAAGTTTGGAATAAAAATCAAAAGACAATTTTAGGAAAATTAAAATCCAAACCCATTTGAATGAACATGAGAGTACATTTTTTTTTAACTTTGAGTAGAGAAACATCAATATCCAAGTACCTCAAGATAAATTTTACAACCAAATAGATTCTAACCATCATGAGAACAACTTGTGTATTACTCTCAAAAAAGACTGCTATTCCTTTTTTTCAAAAAAGTAGAACTACCCATAAAATTCTTTGTATTTTTTTAATTCTATCTCTTCCCTTTTCTGTCTTTTCTCAAGAAGGTTTTACTGCTGAAGAAACCGCCTATCAAAATATGTTGAATCAAGTCTTAGAATCTGAAATGGCAGATACTTTGAAATTAGCATTTTTAAAAGACAGTATTCATAATCTTGATTACCAGATTAGTCAACTGCCTTTTATTTATGCAAAAAAGGGAATCAGACTTGCTGAAAAAATAAATAACCCCTATTGGAAAGGCTCGATGGAATATATTATTGGTCGGTATTATTGTAATACTGCTAAAAGTGATTCCTCAAGTTTTATATTAGAAAGTGCGCTCTTAGATTTTAAAGCAGCAAAAAGAGATGATTTATTAGCAGAGACACATGGTCTGATAAGATATGTATATTCTGTATTAGGACAACATGAACGGTCGCTCCAACATTGTTATTCCGCATTAGAAATTTATGAAAAAATTAACGACGAAGAAGGAATTGGAATAACCTACAATGATTTTGCTGGAACTTTAATTGTGGCTGGCAATTACTCGGATGCACTTCCTTACACCATTAAGGGTAGAGAAATTTTATTAAATTATAATAATCCATTTGAACTCAATGCAGTCACAGATAAAATGATTACGTGTCAAATGGAATTGGGTGATTATGATGCCTGTCTTATTAGTCTAAAAGAAGTGGTTGCAAATGCTGTTGAAAATTTGGACGTTGTAGGAAAAGAAACAGTTACCGTATATTATGTGGCATTATATAAATTGTATCTCGTTAGAGAAGAACTTGATCTGGCTTTGGAAGCTATACATTCCGCCCGATTTTATGTGAGTCATCAAAAAAATCATTTATACCATAATTCATTTGATCTTTTCGAAGCTGATGTGTTATTTAAACAACAAAAATTTGAGGAAGCAAAAAAGAAATATTTATCTGTTTTGGAAGAAGAAAACAAACATGAAAGAGATAATATAGACATAACCTATATGAACAATTTAGCTCATACTTTTGCTGTTTCAGAAAATTATGATTCTGCATATTTGTTCCAATTAAAATTCGTAGATGCTTATGTAGAGAATAACTCCCATGAGTCAAAATTAAAAATGGAAGAACTGAAAACCCAATATGAAACAGAACAAAAAGAAGCAACCATCGCCATTCAAGAAAAACAACTTTCTCAACAAAAAATGATTCAATCGTTGGGATTTGGATTTGTTGGTGTCCTTGGTTTATTACTTTTTCAAGCTTATAGAAATGCACAAACCAAAAAAAGAAATAATGAAGCATTAAAAAATACAAATGCATTGTTAGAAAATAAAAATAAAGAAAACGAAGTCCTCTTAAAAGAAATTCATCATCGTGTCAAAAATAATTTGCAAACCATTTCGAGTTTACTCAATTTACAATCTAATACTATTACGGATCAAAATGCGCTAGATGCCGTACAAGAAAGTAGAAACCGTGTAGCTTCAATGGCTATGATTCATCAAAAATTATATCAAGGTGAAAATTTGGCAGCTATCGAAATGAGAGATTATTTTGAAACAATTGGCAGTGCCATCATCAGTAGTTTTGGAGAAAAAGCAGAACAAGTAGAACTCGATATCGACATGTCTGAAATTGAATTAGACGTAGACACAGCCATCCCTATCGGACTGATTACCAATGAGTTAATTACTAATTCTTTAAAATATGCATTTCCAAAAACAGGTATAGGAAAAATTTCTATCGCAATGAAAAAGGAAAAGAACAATATCATATATTTAAAAATAGCGGATAACGGAACTCCTAATACGACTTCCAATATCAATAGTGAGGGAACGGGTTTTGGAACTTTGTTAATTCAATTATTGACGACACAGTTAGGAGGTAAAGTTGAAAAGTCAACTACAGATGGAACTTCTACTGTTATTCAATTTTCATTAAAAAAAGAAAAGGCAGCTTAGGGAAATCAAACTCTCCCTCGATCCCTCTCTTTTCAAGAGAGGGATGAAAGACTTGCCCTCAACTTTGTAAAACATTAAGGGTGAAGTCGTTCAAAGTTGTCATCCCTCTCTTGAAAAGAGAGGGACCGAGAGAGAGTTTGACACGGCATTTATTTTAACATAAAAAAATTACAATCATATTGTTATAAAAAATATTAAAACCCAATACGTACTTTTACACCAAAGGCAAATTAGTTTACACAACCCAATTAGAGAATAAATGACATTCACTCCAAAACAAAAAATCCTCATTGTAGAAGATGAAATGATTATTGCAGCAGATATATCTATGCAATTGTCTCAACTTGGATACGAGATTATCGGTATCCAAACTAGAGCAGAAGATGCTATTCATATGATTGCATCCAATCCTCCAAACTTGATTTTGATGGATGTAGATTTGGCAGGAGAGATGGATGGTATCGAAGCTGCTCAACATATTGCAAACACTTCTAAAATTCCTATCATCTTCTTGACTTCCAATTCTGATGACGCTACTTTTCAACGCGCTATCCAAACAAAACCATATGGTTTTATTTCCAAACCATTTCAAAAGAAGGAATTAAGCCGTGGATTAAAAATTGCTTTTACGCACATCGCCAATGAACAAAGAAAAGAAACTAAAGACAATGATCAGGTTACAACTTTAAATGATCGATTATTTATTCGTCAAAAAAATCAGATGGTAAAAGTGACGATCAATGATATTTTGTACCTCGAAGCAGATAGAAATTATTGTAAAATCCATACGGCTGAAAAAGTATTTTTAGCCACTACCCCACTCGGGACGGTGGAAGAAGAAATGCCTTCCAAAAAATTTATCAAAGTTCACCGTTCCTTTATCGTTAACATTGCCAAAATAGATGCCATCGGCGAAAACCGCGAATACCTTGTTATAAACGACACTAATATTCCAATTAGTCGTCGGAATCGAGATGATGTTTTGAAGTTCTTAAAGTTAATCTAATTTGAAAAGATTTAGGATTATGGATTGCCTTCGACTGTTGATTAGTGCAGTTTAAAAACTACCTCATCAAAAAATCGAAGGCAATCCATCATCCTAAATCTTAATTCTTAATCATTAAAACCATTCGGACATTAATACTTACCACTCGGACATTCCTACCAGCCGCTCGGACATTTCCCACATTTAACATACAAGAGTGTTTTACATTTGAATAGAAGTTATCTACCAATGATAGTTTCCTAGTTTTTCAAAAACACTTTCAAATTAAATAATGTCACACCAACCGAGAATATTAATTGTAGAAGACGAGATGATTATTGCTGCTGATATTTCTATTCAACTCTCTCAACTTGGGTATGAAGTGACTGGAATCAATACCAATGCTAAGGATGCTATCTCCACTATAGAAAATAATCCACCTGATATTATTTTGATGGACATCACTTTAGATGGGCGAATGAATGGTATTCAAGCAGCTAAATATATCTTAGAAGAATTCAAAATCCCTGTAATCTTTCTGACCTCAAATTCTGATGACGCTACTTTCCAACAAGCTGTTGCCGCACAGCCCTATGCCTATATCACCAAACCTTTTCAAAAGAGGGATTTGAAAAGAAGTATTGAGATCACTTTAAAAAGAATTGAAACAGAGGAAAAAATAAATCCAAAAAAACAACATGATTTTTCTACCATGGATGATCGGTTGTTTATCAAGGACAAAGATCAGATGGTAAAATTGATTTTTGATACGATTCTGTTTTTGCAAGCAGATAGAAATTATTGTAAAATATACACAGGTGAAAAAGACTATTTCGTTTCGACACCATTGCGAAGTTTTGAAACAGAATTGCCAAAAAAAAAGTTTATCCGAGTCCATCGCTCTTATATCGTCAATCTCGATAAAATTGATGCAATTAGTGAATTTCGGGAATATGTTACGATTCAGAATCATATCATTCCTATTAGTCGTCGGAATCGGGAGGAAGTCATAAAATGGTTGAAATTAATTTAAAATGGTAATCATCAGGGGAATACTAGGTCTCTATAAAGTTTTTTTTAGAATTTCATAAAAACCTATAAATCAATTACTTATAACGATATTATTTAATGTAATCCACATTATGAAATTTAAAAAACCATTGGGGGATCAGATTTTACCGTTCGGACAATCAGAGCTACCATTCGGACATTTTTTCTGATTAGAAACTAAATAATATCTAATTTTAAAACAGAAAGGAAACAGGAAGCATATTTAAAATAGTCCCAAATATCAGGACACTTAGCGCAAATGTCCCAAATATCACACATCATTGTCCCAACTATATAGTATCACCCCCCCTTTATTTGTGGTAACAATTAAGAAAAAAAATTCTAGAAGAAAAAAACCACACTTATAAATAACTATCACTAATACAAAAATAATGAAAACATTAAATCATAAACCTTTAAATCGCTCTTTTAAATTTTTGACTGCAATCCTATTACTAGCATTTGTTGCTCTAATCATTTTTAGTGTGCAATGGTATGAAGCATGGTCACAAGTTCAAGAGGCTCAACTTCATTTAAGTATTGATAAAAATATATAAAATTCACTCGGGAAAGTGACAACCCCATAACCATTTGAATCAATATAAGAGGAGTAAAGGGTCGGTAGTATTAGCGAGAGTATTATTGCTCTTTGCTCTAATTTTAAAACAACTGAGAAAACTCATAACCTTTAGATTAAATAACCAAATTAAGAAAACCCTGTCCTGAACAAAACTCCTTCAAATGGAGTATTTCATTTTGACATCATAAAGCTGATTATTTGAAATACTCCACTCTATCATTCCATTCATCAATCTCTATACAGAAAATCCCACATCCAAAAAAATTGTAATTAATGTGTTATTTGGTAACTAGACAAGTATCAGTAATTTTTATTACCATTACTTTGTCATTTATTAGCATCATCAAATGATGTTCGGGATTTTTTTACATAAAAAATAAAAATACATTGACATTAAAACGACTTATCATATCAACTAAAAAGTAAAAAATTAATCTTTCCTGAACGTAAGTCTGGCTTAAAAATTGCAAGCTATCATTATTAGAAAAAACGATTTATTTTAAAATCGAAATAGTATAACTCCATAACCAATTGAAAACATCTAAACGTACAAGGAGTAATCTCTCAAATTACTATTCAACGGTTTTAACAAACTAATTACAAAGTTAAAACAGGTTCATACCCTTCCAAATTTCACCCAGCATTCCCCTACCCTATTTCAAACCCATACAACATCCTTAAATACAACTTCCCCCGAATTTTTATTTTACACAACATATAACTAACTAAACAATATGGAATGTTGTCATGACCATGCCTTCCCAAAAGTCAAATATAATCCTTTTGATATTTGGAAAAAATTCGCAGTGTATTCAATGCTTTGTTGTTCTTTTACTTTATTTCAACTAACCTTGAATGCACAATGTTCACCTGATACGGAGTATGATGCATTAGCAGCCATTTACAACGCTAACGATGCTTCTTCGCCTAATCCATTAGGATGGAATTTATCAGATTGTGAGATTTGTAATTGGGATGGAGTGACTTGCATCAATGGAAATATTTCTAAACTAGACATTTCTAACAAACAACTTACAGCACTACCTTCAGAGGTGGGGCAGCTTACTAGTTTAATTGAATTAATTCTTACTAACAATCAATTAAGTACCTTACCTACGACCATCGGACAACTTTCAAATCTAGATAAATTAGTTATCAGTAATAATCAAATTTCATCGCTTCCTGTGGAAATTGGGCAGCTTTCGAATTTAAAATTACTAGAAATTAATAACAATACATTGACAACTCTTCCTGCTGAAATAGAAGGGTTAACAAGTTTACTAAATTTAGCTGTTACTAACAATCAACTCACAACTCTTCCTACTGAATTTGGACAGTTGTCAAATTTGTTATTTTTCAATGTAACACAGAATGAGTTAACCACTTTACCTGCATCAATTGGACAAATGACCAATTTGATGTTTTTAAATTTGCAAAGTAATCAATTGTCTTGTTTGCCTACAGAGTTAAGCAATCTTCACGATAATGTTTGGCTGATTACAAATCCTAACTTCACTAACAATCCTAATCTTCCTTTTGGTTTTACATGGGAAGAATTTTGCACTAATGGTATTGGAACATGTTGTGTATCAAACAATTACGACGCTACTCAACATGAAGCACTAACTACTATTTTCAATGAAAATCCATTGAGCCAAACTGCTTTAGGATGGAACATTTGGGATTGTGACTATTGTAATTGGAGTGGTGTAACTTGTAATTCTTCAGGTCAAGTAACTTCGTTAGACATTAGTAACAAACAAATTACAGCCTTACCAATTGAACTTACACAACTTACTGATTTAACAGATTTAAATGTAAGTAACAATCAGTTAAGTTGTTTTCCAATAGAATTAAGTACGCTTTGTAATAATTCAGTAGTACCAGATGTGACTAATAATCCTTTACTTCCTGAAGCATTTACCTGGTCAAAATTTTGTGCAACTGGCTTTGGCGCTTGTTGTCCTTTTACCTATTTTGATTCGACCCAATACAATGCTTTGGTTGCCATCTATTTTGCTAGTGATATTGACACACAAAATTCATTAGGGTGGAATTTAAATGATTGTCATTACAATAATTGGAAAGGAGTAACCTGTAATAACATCGGACAAGTAACCGAATTAAGATTATCTAACAATCAAATAACGGCAATCCCAACTCAAATTCAATTCTTAACAAGTCTAGTCGTTTTAGATTTCAATAACAATCAATTGACATCGTTACCAACTGAAATTGCATCGTTACCAAATTTAGGACAATTACAAGTAGACAACAATCAATTGAGCTGTATACCTGGGGAATTTGATGTATTTTGTAGCAGTCCTAACTTCATAGCAAGTTTTGATAACAATCCTGATTTGCCTTCTAATTTTTCTTGGGAAAACTTTTGTTCAACAGGTATTGGTAGTTGTTGTCAAATTGATAATTATGATGCAACTCAGTACGAAGCGCTTACCTCTATTTATTACGCTAACTCATCTACTTCTCAAAATGCAATGAATTGGGATTTATCAAACTGTGACTATTGCACATGGTTTGGAGTAATCTGTGATGAAAATAATCAGGTAATTGAACTAAGTCTTTCTGGAAAACAATTGACAACAATTCCTTCCGAAATTGGATTGTTATCAAACTTGACTAAAATAGTATTTTTCCAAAACCAATTGACTTCATTGCCTATTGAGTTATATAGTTTAACTAATTTGACTTCTTTAAATTTTGGAATAAATCAAGTTACTTCTTTGGCTCCTGAAATTGGACAGCTTACCAAGCTTAATAGTTTAGTAGCTTTCAATAATCAAATAGCTTGTTTGCCAGAGGAATTAAATGTGCTTTGCACTAATGGAGCTTCACCTCCTTTATTATTTGGAAATCCTCTTCCATCAGGATTTAATTGGAGTACCTTCTGTAATAGTGGCTTTGGTAGTTCTACAAGATATTATGAAGACTTAGATGCAGACGGATTTGGAAATCCAAATTCAATACAAGATGCCTGCTCGCAACCAATAGGGTATGTCCTTAACAATACGGACTGTAATGACAATGATGAAAATATTAATACTCCTCAGTCTTTTTTCATCGATGCCGATGGCGACGGATATGGAACTGATGCTACGGAATTAGTTTGTTCGACAACTCCACCTTTCGGATATTCTGATAACAATACGGATTGTAACGACAATGATGCAACTGTCAATACGCCGCAACCTTTCTTCATCGATGCAGATGGTGATGGTTTTGGTTCTGATTCAATTGAAATGATTTGCGTAAGTACAGTACCTTTTGGATTTGCTAATAACAATACAGATTGCAATGACAATGACCCAACTGTCAATACACCGCAACTTTTCTATATCGATGCAGATGGTGATGGCTTTGGGTCTGATTCAATTGAAATGATTTGCGTAAGTACAGTACCTTTTGGATTTGCTAATAACAATACGGATTGTAATGACAATGACGCAACTGTCAACACACAACTACCTTTTTTCATCGATGCAGATGGTGATGGTTTTGGTTCTGATTCAATTGAAATGATTTGTGCAAGCATTCCACCTGTAGGGTATGCAGATAATAATTCTGATTGTAATGATGCAGATGCATTGATACACCCAAATGCATTAGAAATATGTGACGACATAGATAATAATTGTGATGGACAAGTTGATGAAGAATTAAACTGTACTTCAGAGTATTGCTCATCTGAAGGAACTACTACAAAGAAGGTTTACATTAAAAAAGTCAAATTAAAAAACATTAATAATAATTCTGGCAATAACAATGGTTATACAGATTTCACAGATATGAGTACAAAACTCTATCGAGGCCAAACAAAAACTATTAGATTGAATCCAGGTTCTACTAAAAAATCAGGTAATAAATACTGGAGCGTTTGGGTAGACTGGAATCAGGATGGTGACTTTGAGGATGCGAATGAAATGGAAGTTCGAATCAAAAGTAAAAAGAATGTACATCAGAAAATTAGCGTACCAAATAACGCACTTCTTGGAAACACACGTATGAGAGTTAGTATGAAAACTAAAGCATATGCTACTCCTTGTCAGATTTTTGAAAATGGAGAGGTGGAAGATTATACCATTATCGTCAAAAGTGTCCAAAGTTTTATTGCTGCCACTAATGATGAGTTAAATTTAGTAGCCACTAAAAAGAATAACCAAGTCAAATTAGATTGGGTCAATAATACAGGATATAAAAATGAATATTTTGTAATTGAAAAATCATTAGATGGAAAAGAATTTAGATCTATCGCAGAAAGTAACAACAAAGGAGTGAGTACCGAAATGAAAGCTTATTCTGAAATAGACGACCGACCTGAGGAAGGAACCAATTTATACCGAGTGAAATTGATTTTGAATAATGGAGAAGTAATGTACAGTGAAATAAAAACTGCTGAAATTGGTCATGATCCAAATGCTATCAGTCTTTATCCAAATCCTGCAGAAGAAGAAGTATTCATCAATTTGAAACAGTACCAAGGTGAAAATGCGCATATCATGTTAGCAAATAGTTTTGGACAAGTATTGTATCAAACTAAATTGGAAGACATTCAGGAATCTGCCTTTATGATTCCAGTAAACTCTTATGATGCGGGTCATTACACCGTTAGTATCAAGGTAGATGGCAAACGAAGAATTAATAAAACTTTTATAAAAACACGATTATAATTACTGGCTCTACTCTAACAGATTTTATATAAAAATTTTATCCCAAATATCTTTAAAAGATGTTTGGGATTTTTTATGCTACTATTATTTAAAAGGATTTTCTCTTAAAATAGACGTCGTATCAAACTCTCCCCCGACCCTTCTCTTTCCAAGAAAAGGGTGACTACCTTAAACGACTTTGACCACAATCAATTTAAAATTGAGGACAAGACTCCCATCCCTCTCTTGGAAAGAGAGGGACCGAGGGAGAGTTTGACGCGGCCATTTTCTCATAAAAAAACTCTTTATCACTTAAATCAAATAATGCTTAATCTATCTCTCACAAGCCCTAAACGACTAATAATGAATTAGTTACAAACAAGACAAGTATCGACACCATACCCATTTACACTAAAATCACCGTTCATAAGGCTTCTCCTCAAAATACTTTGTCGTCATTCTACTCACCACACCCGACAACATTAACAATGCAAATACATTTGGAATCGTAACAAACGCCAAGGTCGTATCTCCAATACTCCAAATCGTATTCAAACTCGTCACTGCACCTATAAAATGAAAAACCACATAAACAATTTTATAAGGCAAAATCATTTTCTCTCCACCCAAATAGAGCATACAACGATCTCCATAATAACACCAAGAAATAGAAGTCGAAATTCCAAAAAGAAAAACACTCAACACAATTATCCATGTTCCAACTTTTCCCATAGATTGAGAAAACGCTAATTTGGTCAAAGGAGCACCACTTTCCACAGCAGGACCAAACAACGTTCGATACTCTTTTCCATCGTTTCCTATTGCTTTATCTTCATTAGGTAAAATTTTTCCATTAAAAAAAACAGTCTGTTCCCGGTTGATGAAAAATTCTTTTACCGCCACATCATGCCAACTAAATTGAGCATTGGATACTTTAGGTTTTCCATTTTCAATCACAATTTCTAACAATTCATTTTCATTATTAGAATTATTACTTTGAAAAATAATACTCGCATCACCAGAGGATAAGTCCATAATTGTAGGAGTGGTCTGTTTCCAAACGCCCGTACTAATCAAAACCAATCCAGTAATTGTACAAATAATGATGGTGTCGATAAATGGTTCTAACAATGCAACTACACCTTCCGAAACAGGTTCATCGGTCTTAGCAGCCGAATGAGCAATAGGCGCACTACCCTGTCCTGCTTCATTGGAAAACAATCCTCGACGCACGCCCCACAACATCGTCTGAATAAAAACGCCAATTCCTGTTCCAGCAATTCCAGCAGTTGGATTAAACGCTTCCGTAAAAATTAATTTTAAAGCAGGCAACACTTCTGTATAATTCAAACCTAAAACGACCAATCCTCCTAACACATAAATTGCAGCCATCACAGGCGCAACAATTCCAGTTACTTTTGCGATCCGTTTGATTCCCCCTAAAATGACTAAACCAACAATCACGGCAGTCAGCGCTCCCGTAATATAAACTGGAATGGCAAACTCTGCTTGCATCAAATCTGCAATGGTATTCGCTTGAATTGCATTGCCATTTAAGATAGCCGTCAGCATCAAAAAGAAAGCGACGAACATTGCCAAAGGTTTCCATTTTTTGCCCAGACCTCTTTCAATATAATACATCGGACCACCTGCGACACTTCCCATTTTTTGCGCACTTTCAGAGTCGTCAACACTTCGATATTTTTGAGCTAAAGTTACTTCTGTAAATTTTGTTGCCATTCCTAAAATAGCCGTTATCCACATCCAAAATAAAGCACCAGGTCCTCCAAAATGAATCGCTAAAGCAACACCTGCAATATTCCCAATTCCAACTGTTGCAGAAAGTGCAGTCGTCAAAGCTTGGAAATGAGACACATCTCCAGGATCATTTGGATCATCATATTTGCCCATCGTTACCGCTACTCCATGACCTAATCTTCGGAATTGTATAAAGCCTAATCGGATAGTTAAAAAGACTCCCGTCCCTAAAAGCATAATAATTAATATCGGTTCGAGGATAACATCTATCGCTCGTTGAAAATTTAGAATTGCATCTTCCATGTTGAGTTTTTTTATTAAAAAAATATTTCAACAAGTATCTGACAGATATTCTCCAGAATAGATTAATGGCAAAATTTAAAAGCGATAGTTCTGAAATTTCTAACTTTTAAAGTTGCTGACAAAGTAATGTCTGTAACATAAAACCTAGTATTCATGGGGCTTTCAAGTTATTTATTTAATTGGTACTTTTTTTGTCTCTAAATTTATAACAACTAACCAATTAAAAACGACCATGAAAAATTTAAAAGTAATTGCTTTAGCAATTCCATTTTTCCTCTTTTTTTCTTGTCAAAAAGAAAACCCCATCTCAACTCCTACTCAAGCATTTTCCCTTAATTACTCCCTACAAACGACACTAGATTATTTATCCAATGAAGAGGATTACCGTCTTTTTCATGACGCTATTATGCAGTCCAAAATGGATATTGAAATTGATGGAAATGGTCCTTACACTATTTTTGCTCCAGACAATGAAGCCGTAGGAAAATTTCTTGAAAAGAATAATTGGAAAAAAATTCAAGACGTACCTGTAAGTGATTTGTCTTTGATGGTCCAATTTCACATCTCAAAAAGGGATGTAAAAATCACAGATTTAACCAAAGGGAAATATGTCCCTATTTTATATAAAGAAAGAGAATTATTTATTGATATCGATAACCCAACTGAGCCATTTTTAATATTGGGAATTACCAAAGCTAATGTTATTAGTCAGGATAATGAATTACAAAATGGTATGGTAAATAGAATTGATAATGTTCTTGCTCTATAATTTTTCAAAGTAAAACTGGTACTCTTTTTGTCTTCCCCAAAATTGAAAATATTAACTAACTAATTAAATTATAATCATGAAAAATTTTTTAACCTTAGCTTTCGCATTTTTTCTCTTAACATTTATGTCTTGTTCCAAAGAAGGAATGGATCCTTATGAAGTAGATGGTGGAGCATTTATCATAGATGAAAATCCTGAAATGGTAGGAACTAACATTTCAACTATAGCGGAAGCGAATGGGGAAGGTTTAACAACTAACAATATTCCTACAACTGCAGCAATGAAATCTACAATGGAATATTTAGCAACAGAAGCTGATATAAGTATGTTTCATGAAGCAGTAATCAAGACAGGAATCAGTGGTCAAATTGATGGTGATGGACCATACACTATTTTCGCTCCAACCAACGATGCTTTTGAAACTTTTTTAGCAAAAAACAATTGGTCATCAATGGACGATATGTCTATAAGTGTTTTAAATAATATTGTAAGATTTCATATCTCACAATCAGAAGTAACTGTTGACGATTTAACTACTGATACATCTGTAACTATCATGTTCAATAATTTTGACTTAATGATACATGCCATTTCAAGTCCAGCTTATTTAACATTAGGATTGACGAAGGCTAGTTTTGTAGAAATAGATGCAGAACAATCTAATGGAATGGTCAACAAAATCGATAATGTGCTTTCTTTGTAAATTTACTATAACAATAAATTCACGATTTAGAAATCAATAAGATATTAAAAAAAAGCTTCTAAAGTTTTCACCAATAAAAGGTGATAAATTTTAGAAGCTTTTTTTATGTCTAAATGCTAAGATGCATTAGTTTGAATATTTTTAGGCGAAATCCGAAGTCTAATTTTTCGATTCTTTTGATAATCAAAAAGGGCTTGCTTCAAAAGTTGGCGCTCTTCTTCCGAAGTCCAATTATCAGGGCCATAAGTTTCGTTTAAGATATTGTCTAGTATTCGATTGATTTGGTTATAGTCCTTGATATCATAATCTCCTTTCTTTGGAGAACGAGGTTGAATTTCCAACCAACTTTCATTTTCATTTTCTGCAAAAATTCTTCTTTCTGCAAATTTCAATAAAAGTTCAAATGGTTTTTCGGTAAAAACGATTTGCTGAGTTTGAATTTTTGGAGGAATAGTAAGTATCGTACTATAGGTGAATTTATTGAGTCCATTTTTCTTTTTGACAAAAACCAAATGCATGTCTTGAGGTTTTGGCAAATAGGTTTTCGATAATTCTTCCACCCAACTTAATGCCAATGCAAAAAACAACATCATCAAAATCGTCTTGAAAGTGCAGCTAAAAAAGATTCTCCAAAATTGTGCATCTTCTAACTTCAACACTTGTGCTACCAATGTACAAGCGATACAAATTGCCGATAAATAAGCCAACGACTTCAGTCCTCTTTTTTCAAAAGAAGACCACAAAATCATTCCTAAAAATATCAAAGTAAAAATTGCATAAATCAAATCTGCCGTATTAATAAATGCTACCTTACTTGGAACGATAATTCCAAAAATCATCAACATTGTAATCAAAGCAGAAAAGATAAAGGTGGTAATCACTAAAAATCGCCATGTTTCTGATTTCACTATTCCATGAATTGCTTTGGGAATATGTTTAAAACAAGGTAAAGCTAAAAGAATCAAGGCGCTGTTCAACATAGAAAAGACACTCCGCATTCCTTCATAAGTCGTGGTATTGATAGCAACACCTTTATTGCTTAACAATTCATTTACATAAAAAATATCGACCACTCCTGAGAGTGCCCAAGCGAACACCGCCAATGATAACCACACTAAACCAATGTCTTTATCTTCTTGATCTTTAGTAATATGGTTCCAAATCGCAAGTAAGGAAATACCCCCAAATAATCCTACCATTAATTGCCACCATCCATAAAATCGAAATAACGAAATGATTCCTTCTTCAGGCATTTTTAATTTAATTTTGATTCACTCCAAAGTTAAGGAATGAAAACATAATATACCTTTCTTTTCAGCTGCTTCTTTAGTAGTATAATTACTTGTTTTGAATAAAAAATACTTACTTCGCAATGAATTCAACTAAGTAACGAGTAAAAAATAACTCCATCATTTCACCGATAATTATTTGCTCGTTACTAATTGATTTTATTATTCTCATTTTTAAAAAATAAAAATCAAATGTTTCTAAAAAAAATAATCTCTTATACTCTTTTACTTTTAGTGTTTATTCAATGTAAACCAAATTCGGAAACTAAATCAGAACCTTTTTTTTATTCTTTTGATGAGACCAAAATTGCATTTACAGACGAAGGTAAAGGCGAACCAGTTATCCTCATTCATGGTTTTATTTCAAATGGAAGTTCATGGAACAAGACTGTTTTAAAAAAATCGCTACTAGACAAAGGTTATCGAGTAATCATTCCAGACCTAAGAGGTAATGGACTTTCTGACCGACCGCAACAAGCAGCAGCTTACCAGAATGATGCTGAAATAAAAGACTTGATAGGACTAGCTGACCATCTCCATTTAAAAAAATATATTACGATTGGTTATTCCCGTGGATCTATTGTTTTAGCAAAATTACTAACTCAGGAAAAACGAATTTCAAAAGCTGTAATCGGAGGAATGGGTTTTGATTTTACGAATCCAAATTGGGATAGACGAATGGCTTTTGCGGATGCTTTTAATGGTAGAACTAAACTTACCGAAATGACAGAAGGTGCGGTCAATTATGCAAAATCTATTAATGCTGATATCAAAGCGCTAGGATTATTACAAGACCATCAACCCGTTACCTCTCCTCAAGAATTGCAAAATATTAAAGTAAAAACTTTAGTCATTTGTGGTGATCAAGATTTAGATAATGGCGACCCTAAAGAATTACAACAATACTTACCCAATAGTCAAGTAGTAATAGTTCAAGGGGACCATAATAACACTTATAAGCAGGAGAATTTTGCGGAAGCGGTTATAACTTTTTTAGATAAATAAATTATATCTCTACGTTTACTAAATCTTTGAGGTTTAGTAAACATATTTTTTTCCAGATGCAGAAGTTATGTTTTTTCGTAAATAACATTTACATTTTTACGATTTTTTCACAATCAAAAAAATCATCACTTTGTATTTTTAAAAAATAAACTCCTTGAGCAAGTGAAGACATTTCTACTTCGTAATTACCTTGTTGGAAAAAATGACCTTCTTGCATTAACTGACCTGAAGCATCAAATAATTGATAGTTTACTTTTTCTGAAAAGTCATTTTCGATTTGAAAATTATTGGAAGTAGGATTTGGAACAATTGAAAAAGTATTGTTTAATTGTTCAGCTTCTTCCAGAGGAGTAAGATCAAAACAGGTTTGACCAATATCATCTAAAAAGGTTTGGTAATCCATAGAAAATACGCCCTCACCAATTCCTCCTCCTCCATATAATTGTACAAAAGATTCCAACTCCACAGGAATCTTACAATAAACACTATCTCCTTCCACAAATAAATATTCCATATAACCATGATAAAAATCATAGGTTGGATAAACTACATCATTAAAAGGATATAAATAATCGAAGGCAATTACCAGTTTATCTCCAACTTCAAAATGTACAATGTTGACTTGACACTGTGCATTAACTCCATTCTTAATAGTAATCGTATCAGAAGCAAGCGTATCCAATCCATAAATATGAAAGTTCACTTTGACATCCATGACCAGCCAATCCGTAGTTGGAAAACCATTAGGATTATAACTATTATATTTATTCAAAACTTCTACTTCGTATATTTTAAAATTGTCAAGTAGAATAGTATTGCAAAAAGGTAATATTTGATTTAGGCCACATGCCAGGATAGAAAAAGATACAGCTTGGAGTATTATTGCAACAATGATTATACGTATATTTTTCATGAATTTATTTTCGTTAGTGATTCAATTTATGAACTTCAAATGAAAGGGCTTTCTCATAAAAATTAAAATGAACCACATAAGTTCACAGAAGGACACATAAGTCTTATAATTTGAACAAGTTAGAAGGTTTATGTGTTCTTCTGTGAACTTATGTGGTTTATAAATCTAAGATTGACGGCAAAATATTTTTATGAGAAAACCCTTCTTCAAATGATACATGCTAATTAGAAATGTAAATTAAAGGCTAAATAAAAAAGTGTCTTTTTAGTTTTAATTAATTTATAATATAAAAATAGTAAAATAAATTCACTCCATCATCGCAACTACTCTAGCAACTGCTGCACTTGCTCCTTTTATTTTTAATAGAAAAGCAGCGAAATAAAGAAAATAAATAGAAAGGTTTAATTGAAATCCAATTTTTAATTACGTTCCAACTTTATTCCATTTCTGTTGTTTATTTTTTGTAAAATTATGGAAAAGAAATAAGTCAGAGTATAACGGAAAGTTGCACGCTGACAAACTAAACTTTTTATATTTGCACATTCTTTTTTCAAAAAAATAAAATAATGGATAATACAAAATGGATCACGGTAAAAGAGTATCAAGACATTACTTACCGTAAAAGAAATGGTGTTGCGCGTATCGCTTTCAATAGACCTGAATGTAGAAATGCTTTTCGTCCAATCACTGTTGGTGAATTGCATGAAGCTTTTATTGATGCTCGTGAAGATCCTTCGATTGGGGTGGTTTTATTATCGGGTGAAGGGCCTTCTGCTAAAGATGGTGGTTGGGCTTTTTGTTCAGGTGGGGATCAGAGAGTCCGAGACAAACGAGGTTATCGAGGTACGGACGGAGTTCATCGTTTGAATATTTTGGAAGTACAACGGCTGATTCGTTTTATGAATAAGGCAGTGATAGCAGTCGTTCCAGGCTGGGCAGTTGGTGGTGGTCATAGTTTGCATGTCGTTTGTGATTTGACAATTGCGAGTAAAGAACATGCGATTTTCAAACAAACTGATGCGGATGTTGCGAGTTATGATGCAGGATATGGTTCTGCTTATTTGGCTAGACAGGTTGGGCAAAAACGGGCGCGTGAAATTTTCTTTTTAGGAAAAAATTATTCTGCTCAAGAAGCGATGGATATGGGTATGGTCAACAAAGTTGTGCCTCATGATCAGCTTGAAGAAGTTGCTTACGAATGGGCACAAGAGATTTTAGGTAAAAGTCCAATGGCCATCAAGATGTTGAAATTTGCTTTTAATTTGATTGATGATGGTTTGGTAGGGCAACAAATTTTTGCTGGAGAAGCGACTCGTTTAGGATATATGACTGATGAAGCGGAGGAAGGACGAAATGCTTTTTTGGAAAAACGAAAACCAAACTGGGAGAAGTTTCCGAAGTTTCCGTAATCGATTTAGGATTTGCTGTCGAGATTGAAGCCCCCTAGCCCCCTGAAGGGGGAATGCCGTCGAACTTGCCATCGACTTTGTCTGCTTATTTGAAATCAGAATTTTATACTAAACTAGAATTTCAAGATCGAAGACAGTTCCCCCTTCAGGGGGCTAGGGGGCTTAAACCTCGACGGCAAAAATCCATAATCCATAATCTTAAATCCATAATCAAATCAAAAACCCTTCTTCCATTTCTGCGCAATCAGCATGACAGTCTCCAACATATGAGGTTGCCATTGTTCAATCTTCCAATCTGAATTTACAAGAGTAGATTTTTGTAACAATTGATTTACATGATTTAAATCTTTAGCCGTTTCGAGGATGTTGGAGAGTGCTAATTGTTGGTGATACAAATCTATATTTTCGACAGGTTGAGCAAGGTTAAATTTTTCTTTTGGTAAAAAGGCTTCCCATTCTTTTAGGGTGAGTGCTTTATTTTTTTGTTCAACGATTTCATCAAGTCTTAGGAAGTCTTTTTGAAAAGCCATTCGATCTTCTTCTGTTTTCAAACCAGTCCCAAGTTGTTCGAGTACCACAAATTTTAAATTAGGACAGCGGTCGATTGTTTTTTATAACAATGTAAATACTTCTTCTGGCACACTGTCATCATGCGTATCTCTTCTAACTTTCTTTTCTGGGTCAATAATAGAATCTTCCCAACTTCCTCCTGAGATATGAATCTCTCGAACTTTATCTAAAGGATATAATTGGATTAAATCTTCATAATCAATTTCAAAATTGTGAAGTTGACAAAATAGATTATGTAAATCTAAAATAATAAAACCATTAACAGGTTCAATGAGTTTATTTAAAAACTCTCCATGCCTTTTTACTTCTTCAATAGAATAAGAGATCGCTAAGTTTTCTAATCCAACAGGACATTTACAAGATTGATAAATTCTTTTCAATCGATCCTGACCAATAGCAAGTGTAGTTGAATTAAAAGGAATACTGATGGGCGCTCCTTTATGAAAATCCTTTCCAGTCATAAAACCAAAATGTTCCGTAACATGATCGAACTGAAATTCAGTAGATAGCTTTTCTAAATGGTCTAACCAGTTTTGTTGGTCATCAGACCACTTACCTGAAAACAAGGAAAAGTAAACGCCATGCCCTACTAGTCTGCCTTCCTGACTAAAAACCTGCAATAATTCATAGAACCAAGGTGGCACATCCTTTACATAAAATAAGGTATCAAAAGACCATTCGACCGCTTGAACTTTTTCAGATTCAAACAATGGCAGAGATGCTAACAATATGTTAGCATCTAAATTACAAGCAATAGAAGAAAGTATTTTTGACATAGATTTTATCCTAAACCACAACCTGGGCAATCATCTACACTATAGGTATGTTTTTGATCACAGCTTTGAGAACAATTATCATCACAAGGTCTAAGTACCTCATTTTTTTCTTTTAATAATGTACACGAAGATCCAGCGGTACCGATGGTTACGCCTACTAAGATTGCTTTGAGTAAAGAGTTGGAAACTTTCATTTTTTATATTTTTATTGTTAGTAAAATGCAAATCAAAGATTAGCAATTGAATCGAAAAGTCAGTTGTATTACATTCGAAATCATGGTGATTTTAAAAATCACCATGATTTAAAGTACTGAATATCAACCCATACCACAAGGTCCGCAAGGATTCAACTTATAAGAATGATCTTCGGTACAAGCTTCCTCACAACTTTCATCACAAGTACTTTTAACTTCATTCTTTTCTTTTAAAGTATCACATGAAACGGTTGTAGATCCTAAAGTAACACCTACTAAGATTGCTTTGAGCAAAGAACTGGAAACTTTCATTTTTTTATATTTTTTGGTTGGAAAAATGTTTTTCTACTACGATAGACACTTATCCAACTGCAAATGGTTGGGTCGTCTTCAATATGATTCCTCTTGCAATCAAAAAGCTGTATCAAGTTTTGTTAATTTATTATTACTTGGAATTGAATCTATCCAATTGACTATAGATACTTTCCTTCTTCCAATCAAAAAAATAGGCTCCAAATAATGCACCAGAACTATTGGCAACGATGTCCCAATATTCAAATCCTCTACCAGGGATATACTCCTGAATAAATTCAATTGCGATTCCTAACAATATAGCTACAAACGTCGCAAAGTATAATTGAGATTGAGATTTCGTTAACCCTGCCAAAGGAATCATTATCGAAAAGTACATTAAAAAATGAGCTACTTTATCAAAAGGATCCAAAGCACTTCCGTTGCCGGGAGTTAAACTGAGAATTAATAAAATCGTTAGACTTAGAAAAGATAAGATTTGGAACTGCTTTTTGTATTTAGGCATTTTATTTTTTCTTTTTGGTAGGTTTCGGTTTTAAGCTTTTGGCATAATCGTAACTTTGAGTCATCCACTTTTTTAAAGTTTTTGAATTTTTAAAAAAAGCTTCAGGTACGGCCACATATTCTTTCATTACTCTTCCATGTTGGACTTGTAGTGCTGTTTCAAATTTTTCGATAAAAGTTGCTCTATCTTCTTCCGAAAGTCTTAGACCAATAGCCCCCTCTTTAGAAATAAAACTAAACATATTTCCATTTAATGAAGTATACCTAGTACTTGCTCCTTTGATTTCAATTTCAGGAACGGTATGGATTAGTTTTTCATAATGCGCCAATAAATCTAGGGGAATATTATGTTTTTTCTTACTCATGTTATTTGCTTTAATTTTATCAAAGAAAATGATAATAAATTACAGAATTTAATTTTCATCATAAAAAATGCAATTTAATATTTGGGTGGATGTTCAATAATAGAGCTAGTTCTTTTTTCTTTTCCACCAATACACCTTAGAATGATTAGTAAATTCCATTTTTGTATATACCTTGTTAGCCTACTATTAGTAGGCTGTCAATTGAACGATTCTAATAATTCAACATTAATATTTGAAACAGAATTCATTTATACTTTTGAACAGAAAGACGATTTGAACTTTAGTTTTCATGCTTCGCAAAATGGATTAGACTCTGCCTTAATTCAAGTTGCTTCTTTCAAACAAGACCCTACCGTAGATTTCCCTTTGTCTCCAAATTTTTATTTAGCTAAAAATTTATACCACAATATTAAGACGGGAACATTACCGATTTATATTGGAGCGCAAAAAATAGAACCGGAATCTAAAGAAATAAATGAGCTCTTGAGTGTCATACGAAGAGCAAAACCTAACATCTACGAAACGACTGTTGCCCTTCATAATGCTTGGATGGATTGGTCTTCTTATAAAATCAAACAACAATGGACTTACAATTCCACAACTCAAATGCTTCAAAATTCCGTTATTTCCTTTGCTCCCACCTACGCAAAAAATACAAAAGATATTCCAACAGAACATTTCCAAATTAATTCTAATCAAAAAAACAACTCACCTATTCCAGTTCAAACACTCTTGAATCAAAAAGAAAATACTTGGATTAAGGAAACGCAAAATTATATTTCATTTGATAATATACATTTTATCAAAGGGGATTTAGAAGAATTGAAAAGAGTAATTTGGGGAGATATTTTTCAAAAGAAAAAAGAAGTTTGGACTTATAATTATCATGAAGAACTAGAACCAATGGATGTCTCTATTTACCAAAAAGAAATGAAAGATACCATAGTTAGTTTTGATTTTGACACCTATGAAGAGTTCATAAATATATTTACCTACGAACCAAGAACGTTTTAAAATCTACATGGCTTCAACCTTATTCAAACTTGGTATTTTGACGCATCAATCTTAAGTTTGAATTGCCAATTGGAAGGGATAGAACCATTGGATTTTATTCCTTATAAGAGGAAACCTTTTTTTAAGAAGCTCTTTTTAATCAAGCCATCCAAGTCAGATTAGAGCATTCATTTTAAAATCATTCTCAAAAGTTTCACTCTCCCACCCCACGCAGTTTCTTTTTTCTGATGGGAAAATTGATTTTCTACTTTATCAAAAGCATCTTCTATCAATGCATCATGAAGAGATTCTATAAAAGTTTTCCATTGAATCGTTCCAACTAAATTAGTCTTCACATCAATCGTATGTTTTATTTCAGTTTGGTTGGCATCTATACTTTTCAATTCTAATTTATGAATTCCTTTTAATCCTGTTGGTTTGGTAAATTGAAATTCTATGGATTCATTCGGCACAATCTTTTTGATAAAATATTTAATCGGACCATGTCCTCCTTGCGCTCCTTCCAATAGTCCATCTTTAAACCTCATCGCTGGCCATTTTTCTTGCGGCCAAACTTTGTCTTCTTTAGTGGCTAGGGTATCAAGGAGTTTTACTAATGCCGATTTAGGTTGTTGGATAATCCGTTGGTGAATGTTTAGTACTTTCATTTGTTGTTATTTATTTTCCAATTAAAATATGAAATGCTTCGGGAATTTCAACACCGTTAAATTGATTGGTCAAACCATAAAAAATAATCAAAGTCAATATGCCACCAAAAATTAAAATGTAATTAGATTGTTGATGAGGGGAAATACCTCCGATAGTTTTTTTCATTTTATAAGAATGAATAGCCGCAATATGTCCAAAGAAGGCAAGTATCGCTAATCCATAATAAGGAATAAAAAACAAGTTGAATGGAAATGTATTGAGTCCGGCTACTCCAAAATAGAAATTGGTATCTAAACCTAAAACGAAACGACCTCCCAACACTGCACTTACATGAATCAAGAAGAAGAAAGCTAGGTACAAACCTGACCAAATTTGAAGTTTACCATAAAAGTCTAAATTTAATTTCCTTTTATTTCGAAATAATTTAATTCCGGATACGATTTGAAGCAATACAGCAAGAAGGAGAATTGTTTCAGCAAAAATATTTCGATAAAGCAATCTTAGGTTATCCATCATTTGGATATGTTGCTCTATTCCAAGAACGCTGTAAGCATGATTAAATAAGTGGAGTCCGACAAAAAGAGTAATGATTACTCCCGAATAGAAATGTAATTTTATTGTTGGCATTGGTTCATTGATTTGTATTTAGACAAAGATATTATTCAATACTTAAAACACCTGACTCTTCCATTCAATATCTAACACTTAATTCACATTTTCATTAAAAAGACAAAACAAATTTAAACTTTATTTATCGAACTTTCAATAAAAAATGAAAATATATTTTTTAACCAAAAAAAAAGAGGTTATTCTTTTTCAAGAACAACCTCTAATTTTTTCTTTTCGTTTTGAAATGTCGATTAATCCAAAACGACAAATTCAATATTAGGAACTTTGTCGAGATCAACTTTATGAATGGTAATTCGATCACTTTCAGTTGCAGTTTTAAGTACAACATCGTATTTACCATTTTTAAAAGCGTCACAGTCAATTGACAAAGCGTTATTTCCAACTTTTAAATTGTGCGATCCAGAATAAACAACCTGCCCACGAGTATCTTTTACCTCATACTTAACATTTGTTGCTCTTTTTGAAACTAACATAAGTCCTAAACTTTTATTGGTTATGGTAGTATTAGCTGCCAATATCTTCACATCAGTTTGTGGAGAATTTTCCAAATAAAAAGTAGCACTTATTGTAAAGCTTCCGTCAGGAGCATAATGCAATAAACGATAGTAAGCTGAACCTTCAGGCAGACAAAAATCTAAAAAGCGATAGTGATTAATCTTTTTTGAAAAACCAGCGCCTTTGACATCTCCAATTTTACTAAAATCGATACCGTCTGTAGATTTTTGAATAACAAAGAATGCCATATTTTGCTCCTCAGCTGTTGACCATTTCAACATGTTCCCAACTCCTTGTACTTTAATACTTGGAGTATTTTTATAAACACATTTTGAAAAGGCACTAACTTGAAAAACAAAAATTGCAATGAACATCATCAATCCCGTTCGGATTGAAAACTTGTGATTTAAACTCATCTCTCGGTGTTTTAGAATAACATGAAGTAAATTTGACGCGAAGGTTCCTTGGGGGGGTGATATGTTCGCGGAATTACCTCAAGTAGAATGTTTAATTAAAATAGAATTAAACACACACTTAGAGAATGAAATGCTAAGATAATACTCAAAAGTTAATTATCAAAGCCTATAGATATAAAAATAAAATTTAATATAGAATAGACCTGAATCCTAAGCATAATTGCACATTTGCATATATAGAAGGTAGGATGATAGGTGTTTGTTCTTATTAATTTTTGTTTTACTATTTATTCTCTTTAGTATGTTTAAAACCGTTTCTCACTAGAATAATTTGGTTTACCCTACTCTAATCTATACTACAGAAAAGGTAAACCATTTCTGGTATTATTTGCATTAAATATTATCAACATATGACTTTTAGAAAGCTTGCTGGTATTAGGTTTGAAGTGCAATTATTTATTTAAAAATAATTCGAATTTAATTTAATCGAATATTAGTGGTTGGACTAGCAAATATTTGAAAGCTTTAAAAAAGCCCCATTCCAAAGGTTTTATCACTTTTCCTTTTTTATCTTTCCGAAGGGAATGTTTAGAGAATATTGACACCTTATTTTTCTATCAGCAATTTCAGCAGGAGTCCAGTAAGGCATTTCACGTATAAGTCTTAAGGCTTCTTCCTTACATTGAAACGGGATTCCTACTGTATCAAGGATTTTCATATTATTATAGTAATTAGGAAACTTAATATTAGTGATTTCCCCTGTTGGTTCTACAATGAATTCTATTATAATTTCACCTGAATGTTTTGACTTATCAAAACCCTTAGGATATACTAGATTCTCTTTGATATACTTTTTTAACTTCCTTTCTTTTTTAAATAAATAAGGCCGGTTTGTACTCCAAGCAAATACATCATCTAAAACTTTAGATTCTCCAAAACCATCAAAATCTTCATATAAAATTTCATTTATTGGTAGTATGTCACCATGACAACCTTCGCAAGTCTCTACTATTTTTTTCGAAGAAAATAAAATTTCTATTTTTCTTTTCACATCAACATCAATGGAAATGATTTCTTTTTTGTCAAGTTCTACTAAAGCAATCGCAGCATACAACTTAGCATAAACATTCTTTGATTCTAAGGCTTGATAAAGTAGTTTATAGGATTTATTACATACCAATAAATGAGTTGCTGACCACCTTTGTACTGGACCACCTCCGTCTCCACAATAAGCACTTAATACACTCCATTCTTCATCACCGCCAATTAACACGGCATAATAAGTTTCCGCTATCCATGTAGAATCTTTCCAAATCTGAGCATTCACTTGAAACGGAATAATCTGTAACAATATAATTACAAAAAACATTTTCACACTTTTCATATCTAACTATTTTTCTTTTCCAGAAAATTCAAACCGATAAGTAATAAAAGGAATTATCCCATTTTGCAATCTATCTCTAATTCTTTCATCGTTTGCAGAATAATCTCGAGTGCTCACATTTCTACGATTTAATACATTTTGAATATCTACAAGAAAACTATGTGTCATATTGGAATGATTAATTTTATAAGAAACACCAATATCAAACCGAATATAGGCAGGTACATGTTCTGAAAATTGGCTATTAGGATACGTTCTTTCTTCACCTGCTTGAATAGACGCATCCAAATTAATTGGAGTATATCTATTGCCTCCATTATAGGTGAATTTCCCATTCACTGCCAATACATTCTTTTTTTGCCTTTTTAATAACCATTCTTTTCCTGCCAATATATTGTACAAAAAATTATTAGCGTATCGAGTGTTAAATGTTCGTCCATCTAGCGTAGTATATTTAGAATCAAAAATCGAACTTGTCAAAAGAAAATAATAGCTATTAGCAAAGAATTTTTCTACGGTCAAATCCAATCCAATATTCTGTCCTGTCCCCTCACTTACTAAAGAGCTACTTCCAAAATCATTTGCGAAAATGATATCAAAAACATTCCTTCCATTTAATATTGAAAAAGCATTGTTAGGATTTGAAGACACTGGAATATCATATAAATTTTGATAATAAGCTTCCACCATTATACGGAGGTTGGGTGTTATTTTGTGATGGTACCCTCCTACTAAATGAAACGCCTTCAGCATTTTTAAGTCTTTGTTGGGTGTGATTTCATTCAGGTCCTCTCTTGAAATCAAAAGTGTAGAAGTTTGCTCGGGCTTACTATGTAATCCAGCTGCAAGAGCAAGACTTTTGTTTTTGCTAAATTTCCATTTTATTCCAAACCTTGGATCAATACCATAAGTTTGATTTAAAAATAAATAAGATAAATGAACGCCAGTATTAATTTCCCATTTCGCAGCAAAACGATTTTGCCACTGAAAGTAACCCTGTAAAAATTCAGTTCCTCCAGAGTTATCTAAATAGGAAATTAAAGTGGTATCATACCCCGGATAAATATCACTAACGCTAATACTTTCGATAGGAGATTTAAAATTATATTCAAACTTTTTGGATTGCAAAGAGCTTCCCAATCTAAAAGTATTTCGATTATTCTTTTTGAAATTATATTCTACAGAAGCAGTCCAACCATAATTTCGGAAGTTAGTAATATCAAAAGTTACAGGTAGATAATTTGCCCAAGGAATCACTAGTTGCGCTTTATCTTCATATTTAAAATCAGAACTAAGAAAAGCAGATTTCAAATATGATCGATCCGATAATAAGTACTGATGTGTTACTCCTATTGTAACCAATCGTTGTTTATAAAATTCTTGAATTCTATCACTTACAAATTCCCATTGAGTGGAATCCCGCTCTACAGTTTGGTCTTCAAGGCTACCTCCTGCGATACTAAAAACAGAAAATTGTCCTGCTTTTTTGGTAGGGATATTTACTTTAAAATTAAGATCTTTATAACCAATATTTCGACCTTCCTCTGTGAGCAACCACCTACTAATTAATTCTAAAGTGGAATACCGTAAATTTATAAAATAGGAAGCATTCGATTTTTTTGAAAAATAACCTTCTGTAGAAAAATCTATTCCTAAGACTCCCGCTGAAATGGAAAGTTCCCTTTTATCTTTATTTCCATTTCGCAATTTCAAATCAAAAACGCCACTTAAAGCATTGCCATATTGAGCAGGAAATGCTCCTGTGAAAAAATCAGAATCTGTTAGTGCAGAAGTATTCAACATACTAACATATCCACCATTGCTGATGTAGTCTGCAAAATGATTGGGGTTCGGAATTTCAACACCTTCTACCATCCATAACAATCCTCTTGTAGAATTTCCTCTAACAATAATATCGTTAGCTAAATCGTCTCCTCCACCTGAGACACCTGCAAAGGATTGAGCTATTCGAGCAGGATCGCCGATAGAAGCTGCAAACCTTTGAGTCTCCTCGATATTAAATGATCGAGCACTAACGGTTGCCATATCATTTAAAGGTTGGGTAATATCTTTTTGTAGTTCCGCCACAATGACCACTTCTTGCAGAGCTAAAATCGATTCTTTTAGATTGATATTTAGGAAAATATCTTTTCCTGAAGTCACCAAGACTTGATCTATATAAAAGGTTTCATATCCAATATATTGAATCTCCAAATCGTATCTTCCAACAATCAAATTACGGACAGAAAAATAACCATCTAAATCTGTACTTGCGACTACCAACTCACCAGCATTTTTCACTAAAACATTAGCACCAATCAATGGCGATTTTGAATCTTCATCTAAAATCAATCCTTTGATGGGTTGCCCTTTTATTCGGGTATATTTCAAAACGATTTGATCTTCGATAGCTACCCAAGTAACATTTTCCCCTTCAAATATTTTGAAGAGTGCTTTTCGTAAACTGCCTTTAAAGTTGATGGATTTTTTTCTGGAAAGATTTAATTTCCCGTAGGAAAAAAAAATAGGATAGTTGGACTCTAGTTCCTCTAAGGTTTGCTCAATAGATTTTTTTTGAACCTTAATCTCGACTGGTGTGTCTAATATATCTTGCGCAACAACTGTTTTTCCACATAGAAAAATCAGAAGGAATAAATAGAAATTCTTCATAAAGACTTTGAAAGTAAAAAGTTGTTGCTGCTTAGGATATTACTAAAAAGATATTGGACAATATTAAAAAAAATAAGCTGCCCCAACAAAGGAACAGCTTATTTTTTTATTATTAATTCTTAATGCGAATCAAGGGTTGAAGGAAAAAAGGTGTTGATTATCACCATGATCTCGAGTATAGAACACCTGATTTATAAAAGTAATCTCTAAACCTTGATTCGCATTCTTAGTTAAAGGCTTACGCTCGTTCATAAACTCCTTTAAATACTTTGTAAAAAGCTTCGTATTGGAGTTTCACTTTTTTATCAGCTCTTCTATCAGTGTCATATTTAGTTCGAAGGATAGGAATTGTTATCAATTTATAGCCTTTCTTCTTAGCAAGCATTGACAATAGAACATCCATTCCCCATCGCAAATGAAAATCTCTAACCACTTTCTCTGCTAACAATTCTTTCAAAATAGCTATTGGATAAAGTTGAGTTCCCGCTGATACTGGATCGTAATTATGAACAGCTAAAGTACTTGTCAAAAAGCCATCCATAATTTTACGATGGACTCTTTCATAAAAGGTCATCACTTTTCCTTTTGGCAAAGTACGAATCCCTGCAAGCACGGTTTGATTTCTTATTTTTTCATCAGATGAAATATTGATGAGAAATTTTTCTAAGACTTCTCCTTGCGAAAAATCTCTATCCATATCCAGTTTAATCACTATTTCAGAATTGATATCCACCGCTAAATTAAAGAGTCTTCTCATCGTCGGAGCAGTCCCCATATTTACGTCGTTATCGAATAGGTGAATTAATCCATTGAGTCCACGCTCATTAATATAATTCTGAATTTCTAAAGCTGTATTATCAGTACTAGCATCATTTGCCAACAAAATCCGATAATCATGTTCTTGAAATTGCATTAAAGTAGAAGTTATCTCTGCTAACACTGGACGTACATTAGCAACTTCATTATAGACGGGTATGACAATACATGTTTTCATTACCTACCCTTAATTCAATAAATGTGCCGTGGTGAATTGTAGGTCGGTTCTCCAGAACTGATTATCCAAAGTCGATGGCAAGTTCGACGGCATGTAGCGCCGATCTTTTCAGTCGGCGTAGGTTAGCGGGCAAGTTAGTTTACTTTTATTATTGCCGTCGAATTTGCACTCGACCTTACGCCGACTGGAAAGATCGGCGCTACATGCCATCAAATTTGCGAGCGAATTTGGAAAATCGACTCTGGAGAGCAGCTACAATGCTGCTTTAGCCAATCCAGTTTTAAAAGCAGTCAAGCATCTTTCTCTTGCGAACTTATGATCGATGATAGGTTCAGGGTAAGCATCCGTTCCATATTCTGGCACCCATTTTTTGATATACTTAAATTCTTTATCGAATTTCTTTTGCTGACTTTCTGGATTAAAAATTCGGAAATAAGGAGCAGCATCTGTTCCACAACCTGCCGCCCATTGCCAACCACCATTATTACTCGCTAAGTCAAAGTCTAATAATTTTTTCGCAAAATAAGTTTCTCCCCATCGCCAATCTGTCAGTAAATGTTTTGTTAGAAAACTAGCCGTTATCATCCTTACACGATTGTGCATAAAGCCAGTAGTGTTCAATTCACGCATACCCGCATCTACCATTGGATAACCTGTTTTTCCTTCACACCATTTCCCAAATGCTTCCTCATCATTGACCCATTCAACATAATCATACTTTGCTCTAAAAGGACTGGTGACGACATGTGGATAATGCGCCATGATCATCGAATAAAAATCTCGCCAAATCAATTCGTTCAAATATGTCTCATTTAATTTTTGGGCAGCTTTTGCTTTTTGTCGAATGCTGATGGTTCCAAAACGGAAATGAATTCCCAATTGAGAAGTCCCTTTGATAGCTGGAAAATTTCTTTGATCTGAATATTTTTTTATTAAACCTTGTGAAACGGTAGTGGATGGAATTTTTAAAGGAGATGGTTTAAAATCCATAGATTTTAAGGAAGGAATTTTTAGTTTTTTTATAGAAAAAAAGTTTTCAAAATACTTTTCCGTAGGGTAAGATTTGAAATAATAAGAAATTGTATTTCCATTGTTATCTTTTGAAAGTCTTGTTTCTAACTTCGCTTTCCATTTCCTACTGTACGGCGTAAAGACCATATAAGCCGTTCCATCACCTTTTAGAATTTCATTTTTTTCAAAAAGAATATGATCTTTAAAAGTATGAAAACCAATTTCACTTTTATCTAACAACTCTTTTACATCTTTGTCTCTATCTAACGCATAAGGTTCATAATCATGATTGGTAAACACCTCCCCTATTTCAAATTCTTTCAACAAATCTTTCCAAACCTCTACTGGATTTCCATATTTTACAACAATAGAACTTTTCAGATCTTGCAATTCTTTTTGCAAACCAACAATCGTCTCATGGATAAATTGTACCCTCGCATCTTCTCGATCTTCAAGGTCATCTAATATATTTCTATCAAAAATAAAAAGAGGTAGGATTGGATTTTCGCTTTTTAAAGCATGATAAAGTCCAGCGTTGTCTTCTAGTCGAAGGTCTCTACGAAACCAAAAGATATTTATTTTAGGCATTTCAGTAGTGTTTTATTTATTAACATTGAAATCTGTAAAGTGTTCATATTTTCAGGTGTAGATGTGCTAATATATGACGTATGCATATTAACACATATACACCCAATCACCTTACTCCCACTTACGGGTACTAGTAGCAGTTTCACTTGGAAAATCATCAGGAACAGATTGAGTTACATTTCCACTCGCTGCCCATTCCGAACCTCTTTGAAATGTAGCGATAAAACCAACACATTCCATCGAATAATCCATGTGCCCCATCATGGTATGGAAGATTCTACCTTTGTGATAATCAATGGTACTTAGAATAGGTTCATGCCTTCCTGATCCTTTAACTTTTTTATTCCAAGGTGGACCATTTCCTATGACATCAGAATAGGCAGTTGCGAGAATGGTCATATTTTCAGCTGGTCCGCACATTCGATCATATAACTCATCTTTATCATGCATCCAAATCGCAGGTAATCCTTTCATGATTGGATGATCCGTTGCTCTAGTCTGCATAGGGAATGCCACTTGAGGGCCATGCGATCCACAACTTTCATTGACTGGCATTTTTTGAAGCGCATTATTTTCATCATAAAAAGTAAAAGAACCGCTGCCTACATCACGACCGTCCCAGCCACCAATACCAATCATTTTATTAAACTCTGCCCAATTTCCCCAAGAGTTATTAGCAGCATGTACCACGACCAATCCACCACCTTCTGCCATATATTTTTCAAAATTAGATTTCGTAGCTTCTGACCAATAGGAAGCTTTCCATCCCATATTTGAGATGACCAAATCGTAATCTTTAAAGTTTGGACTAAAATCAACATCAACTTTAGGTTCTTCTACAGAGGTGCTTTTGTTTCCTTCCAACGGATACATTGTCAAAAGTTCTTTTATATCTTTTAACCCAATACTTTCATCAAAATGTGGCCCTTGCCAGAGGTAAGCAGTTCGGTTGATATCAACCTCAAAAAGATTAGTTTGCTCCAAATAACTTTTCATCATCATCGTGGTCTTAGGCCAAATCCCATGATTATTTTCTCCATCGATGATTAAAGCTTTTAATTTTTTTGTAGCAGTTTTAGTTGTTGTAGAAGTATCAGTCTCCTGTTGAGGTGTAGTCTGACAACTACAAAATTGAATCATTCCGATTAAAAATAAAAAGTAGATTTTATTCATTGGTAAATGGTTTTGTTTTGAAATTACAAGTTCTAAATTACAGATTTTCTAAAAAATATTACTCCAAAACCGTCTTAATTTCATTTTCTACATTGAGAATTTTTGCATCATTGATCACCCTGACACTACCCGTATTTTCTCCTTCTGTCCAAACTTCAATTCCCTTCCAAAGTAATCCACAATCATTTTCCAACGTAGCGCCATCAAGCGTTAATTTACCTTTAGGTTCAACAATGATTTTGGCATTTGGTGGCAATGCAACTCTACAACTAATCGTAAGAGAAGCTTTATTTTTTACTATTATATTTCCATTAAAGTCTTTGGCTGCTTCCCATTTAATTTCTTCTCCATTTCGAATTTCAATATTTTGAGACTCATCTAATTCGCACCAAGTCTTTTTCAAAAGGTTTCTAGTACGCCCATCTTTTTTAGACATATTATAGTGAGCCGTTGAAATCTGACAAGGCGTCCATGCTCCAGCGTGAGCAGTATAATCCATGATATTATTGGAAATTTCTGTATCACAGGAACTTCCATTTTTAGTATAATTCCAACAATTGGGATGCTGTGGCGTATCATCACAACCATCATTTCTAGTCCAGCTATGACGCAATCCCAAACAATGACCAACTTCATGATTTAGCAATCGTTGTGATTTCCAAAAATCCTGAAACTCGAATTCTTGCCCTTCTGTCCAAGTTTTCTTTTTCATGAAATAATAAAAAGAAGCGAGCTTTGTCCATTTTCCAAATGCAATTCCATTGGAAGACATCTTGTACGTTTTGGAAGTAACACTATCTGGATGAACTCCCATAATAAAAATATTAAGCACCGTATCTTTTTGAATCCCATATTCTTTATAGACATCTTTGGTGAAAATATTTTTTTTCTTTCCACGATTATTCATGAAAAATAATTCATCATCGTCATGAAAGTAAATACCATTATCATTGGGATCATTAGGACGAGGAGTCAATTCATATTGATAGCGAGTGGGTAACTTGGGCGTAGCATTTCCTTTAGGCAAAAACATTTTTGCATTATCCATTAACTTTGTATTAGAAGCTTCCAGTACTTTCTTTACATAAGCTGTTCCCATTCTTTTATCAGGGAAATTCCCATCCCCTTTAGAACCTCTCATGATATGAAAATTCACTTTGACAATTTTCACTGGCGTAAACTCCAATCGCTCAGGATCAGGGATATAATTATCTTTATTCCGACAACCAACTCCCCTTTTTGTTTTTTTAGGACCATTATTAATAGTTGTACCTTGGTCATAAGATGCAGGAATTGGAGTAACTTGGGATAAATACTCTTTCTTAATACCTTTATTGCAACTCATTATATAAACTAATGAGCATAAAAAGAAAACAAAAATACTTCGGTTCATCAACATAGATTTGAGATTTTTAACAAAGGTGTGTTTTTTATTCTAGAGTTATTATTTTTGCTAAAAATACACACATATAAACAATCAAATTATTCCTTATGAAAAAAACAATCTTATACTTCTTTTTATTATTGACGTTGTCCTGTGGAAATAGTGACTATGCAAGCGACATTTCTAGATTAGAAAAACTACATCAAGACGAACCTACAGCAGAAATCAAGAAACAACTCGTTGCTGCTTACAAAGGTTTTATCGGAGCTAACAGTGATGATAAAGTAAAGTCTGCTAACTATATCCATCAACAAGCACAATTGGAAATGGATTTGAATCAATACCAAAACGCAACGGCAAGTTTAACCAATGCAATAAAGAACTATCCAGAAAGTGGAAACACTACTGATAATATTCAAATGATAGGTTCTCTTTTGGTAGATCGAGTTTACCCTAATAATCCAAAAGAAGCCTTTACTGCTTTTTCAAGTTTATTTAGCAACCAAGAAGCGATGAAAACCCAACTCAATAGCATCATCACTAATCTAAAAAATACCATGCTAAATACTAGCACGACAAAATGGGATAGAACAAAAGTGAATGATTATATCAGTCTTTCAAGGATCTATGGAGGGACAATGCCTAAGGATGCTAACGCTTCAGAATATCTATATAAAGCTGCTGAAATCGCTAATGCACTGGGTAAACATCCCAAAGCCATTTCGATTTATGATTTTATGTTGGCAGATGCAGAGTCGTTCACAGATGTAGCAAAAACTCTATTTTTAAAGGGTTACACGTTAGATGAGCATTATAAGAAGTATGATGAAGCCAAAGCAATTTATGAAAAAGTTGTTACTGACTATCCTACTAGTAAATTTGCGGAAAGCGCTAAAGCATCTATTAATTTTTTAGGTAAATCGCCTGAAGAGATTCTGAAAAGCTTTGAGAAGAAGTAGATTTTCAATGATGAACTATAAATGATGAACGCCCTCTAACTTATTCAAGATAGAAGGCGTTCATCATTTATCATTTATAATTCATCGTTATATTACGACGACTATTTGTTTCGTAAACGGATTAAGAGCAACTCCTTTAACATTAGCTTCCGCTTCCACTCTATAAATCGATTTTACATTTCTCAACCATTTGGCAGCTTTGACTATTCCACCTGAAAAAATATTCTTATCCCCCATTTCATCCATTTCAGATTTCACAATTTTAAACGGTAAGGTAAAATCCATCTCCAAAGGTTCATTCGCAGGAACCTCAAAAGATTCCGTTAAAAGGATTTCGCCTAACTCATATTCATCCGTCAGCTTACTATCTTTTCTACCACGAGAATATCGTTCAATCAATTTGATTTTGATAGAACTAACCGTTTGATCAGTCTTCGTGTAAAATCTCAATTTACCAGTTACACTGCCAGCTGATTCATAGATTTCCTCAGGAATCACTAATTCAATTTTAACTCCTTCAATTCCCAACCAATTTTTTACTTTTCCAAACATAATTATGATTTAAATGAACTCTAATTTAACTGATTAGAAAAAATGAATCCAATTTATTCTATCAAACAGAATCAATATAAGACTAACGGGGTTTTCGGGTTGCGGGTTACGAGTTGCGGGTTGTGCCGTCGATATTCATACACCGATTTTTGTTTTGCTAAATGAGTTGTGAATTGTTTTCGAACTCAAAATAAAAATCGGTGACTGAATATCGACGGCACAACCCGCAACTCGTAACCCGATAAACCCGCTAAACCATCCTCGCATGCCAACTATCCTTTAGAGGCACAATCCAGCTAGAATCAAACTCTTCTTTATTTTTCACTAAATTGTTGAATACCAGAGTATTATCATCAATTTTAGATTCCTTAAATAGATTTGAAAATTCAGGTCTCTGAGCCGTTTTAACAGCATCATTCTCTAAAAAAGCAAAATTCATTCGGTCAAAAAAATCAACTTGAAAAGATGCTTCTAGTGACTTGATAAAATGAACAGAACTATCGATAGAACATCCACTTGCGCCTGCTTGACTTTCATCCACCATCAGTACTACAAATTGCTTATGGTATACTCCACCATAAGCCTTCAATGCCCGATTATGACTTACCCATTTATCAACGAACTGAGAGATTTCCTCACTGAGTTTTTCAAGTTCCTCCCCTATAAATTCTCGATTGCTTTGATATACCCAAACTCTAGAATTAGCAGGCATTGTATCGTATGTATTCATATTGTTATAATCTATTTTTTCTTTATTATTAATCAAAAATACAAAACTAAAAATACATTCTTATGCTATAGCAAAAATCCATATTCAAAAAGGGGAAAACCCAGTACAATTTTCTAGGTATATCTTTTTTTTTACATTTATTAAAAAATAAAAAATGTTTATGTATATTGCGCATCCGATTTAAGATTACAATCCGTAAATGTATTACTAGTGGCATTCAATAGTGGATTTTTAATATATATCAACAACAACAAATCAAATTTTATTTTAAGGTTGAAATTTATTTATCCACATTTTTATAGTTTTATGTGACTAACTGATAACTCACTCCGTCAAGTATAGTGTACTTTAGTTTTTGACTTTGTACAACACACTCATTATCGCAAATTTGCATTAGTTTTTTAATCTTGCATAAAAAGAACTATCACTCTATTTGCTTACATTTTTTTAAACAATTATAACATACATTATGAATTCAAAAGCACTCCTCGTACTTATTTTTTCCATTCTGTACATGTTGGTTGCTCAATGGTGGTATAGTGCCAAAATCAATCCAGGTGTATGCTGCGCAAAAGAAGCGGCTGTTGTGCCTGCTGCTGTACCTGCAGCAAAAGAAGCCTTGATGTTCGATTGGTCTAAATCTGCAACTAAGACTTACGATAAGTGGCCTGCTCGTAGAAAAAGTATCCTATCTGGTGACAAAAAAGACAATACGCTTGTTATTACAGGTAAATACTTTGAGGGAGAAGCTACTCCTGCTGGTCATCCAAACATGGGAATGGCTCGTGCAGCTGCAACCCGAAAGCTTTTTCCAGAAGTACCTGATACTCGTATTGAGTTGTTGGCTGAAAAAGTAGCATTAAGAGATGGTGTTAAAACCAACGAATTTACAAATGCTGCATTTACATGGAAAGCTGCATCTACTAAAATGGAAACAGTTAAAAGAATTGGAAATACAGCTTTAATCTATTTCCCTTACAACTCTACTCAGAAAAATGTTGATCCTGCTATCGACACTTACCTGAAAGATGTTGCAGAACGTCTTAAGAAGAATGGAACTGAAAAGGTTCTAGTTACGGGACACACTGATGATAGAGGAGAAGAAGAAGCTAACTATAATCTTGGAATGCGTCGTGCTAAAGTAGTACGAGACATCCTAAAAAGATATGGTGTTGCTAATAATAGAATTACTACTGAATCGAAAGGGGAAACTCAACCTGCTGAACCAAATGGTACAGAGCGTGGATGGAGAATGAACAGACGTACAGTCGTAAAGATTACGCAATAAACGATACTATCTAACGGACTAATATTTATTAAAACAAAATAAAAAATAAGATAATTATGGCAAATTTTTGGTCAATGTGTACCTGGTGGTTATTACCACTGCTGTTATTAGCATTTCTACTAGGTTGGTTATTTTGGCATTTATTCAGAGTTTCTGGATTATGGAACAGAATCACAGGATTAGAAACTGATAACTCAGGATTAAAATCTAAAATCGGTGGATTAGAAAGCGATCTTTCTAGCAAAGTAAGTTCTTACAATTCATTACAAGGAGATTATGACGGTTTGAATACTCGATACTCTGGTATGGAGTCTAAATTTTACGCTGAGCAAAAAGCGAAGGGTGAAGTGGAAGGGGAATTAGAAACTTGGATCAGTAAGTATGGTAAAGTGGAAAATCACTGGAATACTGAAAAAACCAACTTCGCTAATCTTCAAACGAAGTATGATAAAGACATCAAAGCAGAGCGTGAAGTTAAAATTCAAGTAGAGAATAATTATAGTGGCCTTCAAACCAAATTTGCTGGTTTAGAGAAAAACTATAAAGTTTCTACTGATAAAGCTTCTAAATGGGAAGCTGACTACCATGCTTTAAGTAAAAAACATGATACTGAAATCAGTAACTGGAACACCAAATGGAGTGAATATCAAAAACAAGCAGCAGCTGAAAAAGAGGCGGCTGTCAAAGCAGAAACTGATAATTGGAATATCAAATGGGGTGATTTCCAAAAGCAATCAGAAATAACTAGAATTGCTGCTGTCAAATCAGAAACTGACAATTGGAACATCAAATGGGGTGAATACACTAAAAAAGCAGAAGCAGATAAAGCGGCGGCTGTCAAAGCAGAAACTGATAAGTGGAACATCAAATGGGGTGAATACACTAAAAAAGCAGAAGCGGACAAAGCAGCGGCTGTCAAAGCAGAAACTGATAAGTGGAACATCAAATGGGGTGAGTACACTAAAAAAGCAGAAGCGGACAAAGCGGCAGCTGTAAAAGCAGAAACTGATAAGTGGAACATCAAATGGGGTGACTATCAGAAAAAAGTGGATACTGAAAAAGCTGATGCAAACAGTAACTGGAATTTAAAATTCGTTAACCTTAATAAGGAAAAAGACGACGCTGCTAATCAGTGGAATATCAAATTCGCTAACTATAAAAAAGAAGCGGAAGCTGAAAAAGCTGCTGCTGTAAAAGCAGAAGCGGATAAAGTTACTAACCAGTGGAACATCAAATGGGGTGACTTCACTAAAAAAGCTGAAGCGGATAAAGCGGCTGCTATAAAAGCAGAAACTGATAAAGTAGCAAGCAACTGGAATCTTAAGTTTACTAATCTTCAGAAAGAAAAAGAAGAGGCTGCAAAAACTTGGAACCTTAAATTCACTACACTTCAGAAAGATAAAGATGATTCAGGTAAAGCAGAAGCTAATAACTGGAACATCAAATTCGCTAACTACAAGAAAGAAGCGGATGCTGAAAAAGCGGCTGCCCTAAAAGCAGAAGCGGATAAAATCACTAACCAGTGGAATATCAAATGGGGTGATTACCAGAAAAAGACTGAAGCGGAAAAAGAAGCTGCTGTTAAAGCAGAAGCTAATCAGTGGAACATCAAGTTTGGTAACTACAAGAAAGAAGCTGACGAAGCTGCTAAGAAAGAATTAGAAGCTCAAAAGAATCAGTGGAATCTGAAATTCACTACACTTGAAAAAGAGAATAAAGAGGCTTTAGCTGGTAACAATGACGAAGCTAAAAAATACAAAGCAAGAATTAGTGATTTAGAAAAAGACATGAAACACTTAACAACTGACTACGAAACGAAGTTGAAAAGTTGGAACATGAAATGGACTAAGTTAGAAGCTAATTATAACAAAGCTAAAGAAGAAGCGGAAGCTGCTAAGAACAACTACAAATCAATGAACTTAAGATTTGTAAATCTTGAAAAAGAGCAAAAAGCTGCTGCTAAGAATGCTTCTGGTAACTTAACTGTTATCAATAATTACAAACTCAAGATGAGTGACTTAGATAAGCAATTGAAAGAAGCTAAAGCTGCTGCCAAAGCTGCTGACGCTAATTACAAAAGCTTGAATCTAAGGTTTGTCAACTTAGACAAACAGTACAAGTCAACAGCAACTTCAAGCGAAGCTAGTTTGGCTAAATTGAAAGCACAAGTTGGAAAATTAGATGCTGATTTGAAAGCAGCTAAAACTGCTAAGTCAAGTGCAGAAGCTAACTACAAAGCATTGTATGCTAAGTTTGGTGGATTAGAGAAAAACTTCAGATCGGCTAGTACTGCTCAAGCTAACTTACAAGCTAGCGAAGCAAAATACAAAGCTCGAATCAATGGTCTTGAATCTGATGTGAAAAACTGGAGAAGTCAATATAAAGATGCAGAAGGAGCTTCTGAAAGACGTTGTTTAGCTGCTGCTAAAGAATACTACGGAAAAGTCAAAATGAATGACTTAACTGTTGTAGAAGGAATCGGACCTAAGATTCAAGGCTTATTGCAAGCTGCTGGAATCGACACTTGGCACAAACTATGGAAAGCAGAATACAAGACTGTGAAAAAGGTTTTGACTGATGCTGGTCCTCGTTACCAAATGCACGATCCTAAAACTTGGTCTGAGCAATCTAAAATGGCATACTACTGTCAGTGGGCTAGATTGAAAAACTGGCAAGATGAATTAGATGGTGGTAAAGGAGCTAAAGTTGTAGCTGCACCTGCTGCTGTTGTAACTAGAAGCGTACCTAAAGCAAAAGTCGTAAAAGCTGCTAAGACTGTTTCAGTCAAAAAAGCTGCACCAAAACTTTCTGCTGATCGACAAAAAGAAATGTTAGCTGGAGCTAAGATGTACTGGGGTCGTATCAAATGGGATGACCATAAGATTGTAGAAGGAATCGGACCTAAGATTGATGGCTTATTAAGAGCTATTGGTATCAAGACTTGGAAACAATTGTCTGAAGCGAAGTATGACACTTTGAAAAAAATGTTAACTGATGCTGGTCCTCGTTACCAAATGCATGATCCTAAAACTTGGCCATTACAAGCAAGCTATGCTTACATGGGTAAATGGAAAACGCTTAACGATTGGCAAGATGCACATTCAGGTGGACGTAGCGGTAAAAAGACTAAAGTAACTAAAGTCAAAGCAACTGCTAAACCTTCTGCAAGCAAAGCTAAATCAAGTAGCTCAACTACTATTTCTGCTACACAGCAAACACAACTACTAGCTGGTGCTAAAGGACACTTTGGAAAATTAAAGTGGGATGACCATCAAATAGTGGAAGGTATCGGACCAAAGATTGACGGATTATTGAGAGGTATTGGCATCAAGACTTGGAAACAATTGTCTGAAGCTAAATATGATACTTTGAAAAAAATGTTGACTGATGCAGGTTCTCGTTACCAAATGCATGACCCTAAAACTTGGGCGAAGCAAGCAGGTATGGCATACAAAGGTCAATGGGCTAAATTATCAAAATGGCAAGATGAATTAGATGGTGGTAGAGGTGCTGGAAAAAAATCTTCTGGCGCAGCAACTAAAGCAAAATCATCTTCTCGTTCAACTGGAACAGGATATAGCGCAGAGCAAAAAACTCAAATGTTGGCAGGTGCAAAAGGCAGCTTTGGTCGAATCAAATGGGACGACTTAAAAGTAGTTGAAGGTATCGGACCAAAAATTGAGGAACTTTGTCATAAAATTGGAATTAAGACTTGGCAGAAACTTTCGGAAACGAAAGCAGACGTTTTGAAAAAAATGTTAACCGATGCTGGTCCTCGTTACCAAATGCATGATCCTAAAACTTGGCCTAAGCAATCAGGAATGGCTGCCAAAGGACAATGGGCGAAGCTGAAAAAATGGCAAGACGAACACTCTGGTGGACGTGCATAAGCAATTAGCATAAATTTCATTTAGAAATTTTAGAATATAGAGCCTGACCAATTTTTGGTCAGGCTTTTTTTTTGTAAAAAATCAAACTCATCCCCTCCCCCAATGTCAATTCGATATTCAAAAAATCCTTGTATCATTGTCATAATTTAGCTCACAACCAATTCAACTAGATTCCGTTTAAAAAATCGTGAAAGATATTAAACTAAAAATCACCCACGTCTTCCTTCCTTTTGTAATCATAACTCTGATTACCATAATTGGATATTCTGCATTAAGGTGGTTATTAGGTTTTAAACTGGGATTGATTCCACTCAAAGAAGACATCCTCATTATATGGATTCCAATATTCCTTCCTTGGATTCCCATTTTGTATTGGATGAACAAACGCCTTCAGATTTTAGACATTCGTCAAAAAGAAAAAGATAAAACATTTGGGTATCAAATGGTCATGTGGTTTTCTATTATGGTTCCGTTAATTGTTTCTCAAATGTATATTGAAGTTGCAGCATTTGATTTAAATGAAGTCCACTCCCCTACTGAAATTCAATATTTAGAAAAGGAAAAGTATTTTAAAATCAATCAATTTCAAATTGAAAAACAATATTGTTCTAACTATTTCCATACAAGAACAACCGGTAAACACAATGATAACCTTAACTTCTATATCTACTTCGCCTGCCCTTTTGAAGGAACTGAACCTATTCTTTTTTATGGAGAAAAATATTGGAAAACCATTGATAACGATTTATCGAGTCCTGAAAAAAATAAACAATACAACGAATTTATTCAAAAATCTCAAAGTGATTTTAACCAATCCAATTTTCAAGAAGTTGTCTATTTTGAAAAAGAAGGATACTCTGATGATTGGGATGGGTTCATAGAAGCCATTCAAAAAAATCATCCAAATCTAGATTTAAAAAATCAAATGATTCTTCAACCTAAAAATGAATCCTTCGACTATCGAGTTGAAGGTTGGCTAAAATGGATTGGAATTTGGTTAGGTCTTGGATTCTCAATTTTCTTTGCAGCAGTTGTTTATGCTCCCATTCATCCAAAAGGATTAGAAGCATTCAAAGGCAATATTTATCTTTATGAAAAAAACCGTATTGGCTTTTATGACTTGATAAACATAATTGGTATAAACAAAATACTATCATTTTTATTAATCAGCAATTGTATTGCTTTTTTAATCATGGTTTTCTCAGGAGTCAATGCTGCATACCCAACAACAAAAGAAATTTTCAAATTCGGAGGCATCACCAAAGCAACTTTGATAGATGGAGAATATTGGCGATTACTGACTTCCATGTTTGTTCATGGAGGAGTTGGACATTTAATATCCAATCTTTTCATGCTGCTGTTTGCAGGTATCTTTTTAAAACCAGTCATCAAATCATTTAAATTTATAACAATATATTTACTGTGTGGAATAATTTCAGCAATAGGAAGTGCCTACTGGTATCCCGAAGCAGTATCGGTCGGTGCATCAGGCGCTATTAGTGGTCTCTTTGGCGTACTATTTATTTTTCATTTATTCAAAATATACTATGATGGCTTCTCCAGTTTGTCAGGGGTACTATTACTGACTTTCATTTTTATCAATTCAATTTCTGGTTTATTCATGAACAATGTTAGCCATGCTGCTCACCTAAGTGGTTTCCTCTCAGGCTGCCTTATCGGATTACTTTTATATATTTTTCAAGGAAAAGAATTAAAAAGAATCGCTCAAGCAGAATAACAATCCCTCTTTATTTTATAAGAACGCAGAGTTGCACAGGGAAGACGCAGAGTTACACAGAATTTGACTTAAAAAACACTCTGTGAAACTCTGTGTCTCCTCTGTGCAACTCTGCGTCCCTATAAAATCATAATTTACTCCCACCTACAAACAACTGATAACCAGCTCATTAAATACATTTCTCAAAAAAGATTAAAAAAAATAAAACTATCTGTCCCCCCTCTTTTAATCAGCTTCGTCATGCTTATGAAAAACAATTATTTCATATTTTAAAAACAAAATACAATGAAATAATTCGTAGCAATTTATTACTCAAATGCCGAAGCACAAGCAGAAGGCGCTAAAATGACACCTGAAGCACAAGCTAAAGGAATGGAAAAATGGATGGCATGGAATGCTAAAGGAGGCGATCAAATAATAGATTTAGGCGCACCGCTAGCACCAGCCTTACACCTTTGCCAAGAAGGCAAATGGTCTGCAAGTACCAAGACTGTTTCTGGATATTCTATCGTACAAGCAGAATCATTGGAAAATGCAAAAGCATTGTTTAATGACCATCCTCATTTAAGTTGGGCAAAAGGTTCTACTATCGAAGTACATGAAACTATTCAAATGTAAGCTTGTCTTTAAAAAAACAAAAAACAACCTTTGAGAAATTAATATTGATTATTTTATTTAGATAAATAATCAATTGTCAATTTAAAATTCATTAATTTTATTATCAACATTCAAAAAATAAATTTATTATGAAAGATTTTATGTTAATTTTTATAGGCGTTAGTTACGAAAAATTAGGAATGTCTCCAGATGAGATGCAAGGCCGAATGGGCAAATGGTTTGCTTGGCAAAAAGAAATGGACGCAGCTGGTGTAGTCCAAAAAAGTGGTCATGCACTTGAAGAACCTACTAGACGAATAGTTGGCCCAGAGAAAACGGTAACAGACAAAGCTTCTCCAGAAGTAAAAGAATTGATAGGTGGCTACTATGTAGTGGAGGCAAAAGACATTGAAGGAGCAACTAAAATTGCTCAAGGATATCCTGACTATGACTTGGGAGGAACTGTTGAAATTCGTGAAGTAACCGTTTTTAATTAAGATCTTATTTAAAATTTCATCAATTAGCTACAAGCGGTAAATTTCATCCTGCACTTCGTTAAAAAGCCTCGCCGATGCTCTGCATCGCCTACGTTTTTTGCCTCGTTCAGGATAAATTTTACTCGCTTTCGACTAATCATAAAATTTAAACAAGCTCAATGGAAAACCAAGAATTAATAGACCATCTTTTCAGACATCAGTTTGGAAAGATGGTTTCCATTTTAACTAGGATATTTGGACTAGCACATCTCGAAACCATCGAAGATGCGGTACAAGACACATTTGTAAAAGCAATGTTGGCATGGCGAGATAAAAAACCTGACAATCCTGAAGCATGGTTAACCCACGCTGCCAAAAACAGAGTCATTGATCTCTTTCGAAAAATCAAGTCAGAAAAAAACAGGATTCCAAATCTAGAAAATGGTCCTAGTGCCATTGCCATCAATGAGTTATTCTTAGAATCTGAAATAGCTGACAGTCAACTCAGAATGATATTTGCAGCCTGTCATCCTACTTTAAATCCAAAAGATCAAATTGCTTTTTCTCTAAAAACCATCTCAGGCTTTAGCAGTAAAGAAATTGCATCAGCATTGTTATTAAAAGAAGAGACCATCAAAAAAAGATTGAGTCGAGCAAGGAAGATTATTCAAACTGGAGACATCTCTTTTGAGATTCCAGAAGGGAAAGCCCTACCCCATCGATTAGAAAGTGTGTTGGATGTTTTGTATTTAATTTTCAATGAAGGATTTCATTCCAACAAAAAAGATAAACTCATTCGAAAAGAACTTTGTGGCGAAGCCATGAGACTCTGCCAAATAATCACCAACAATAAATTAACTAACAATAGTTCTACGCAAGCACTTTTTGCACTGATGTGTTTTCACTCTGCTAGATTGGAAAGTAAAGTCAATGCTGATAATGAATTGATTGATCTCAAAAATCAAGACAGAAGCAAATGGTATTTTCCATTAATCGTGATAGGCAACCAAGCGATGAACGAAGCAGTCAAAGATGGTATCTATTCTATCTATCATTATGAAGCTGCCATTGCTGCCGAACATCTTCAAGCCAAAACTTTTGAAGAAACAGATTGGAAAAAAATCTTAACATGGTATGAAAAACTTTACGAAATCCAACCCGCTCCTATCACCTTACTCAATATGACTGTCGTCCAACTTCAACTAGAAGACTGGACTGCTGCAAAGTCATTGTTACAAAAAGTAAACCCTAAGGAATTAGAGCAAAGAGCCTATCTTTACTATGGCACTTTTGCAGAATTGTATCATCAAACTGAAAATCAAAAAAAGGCAAACGAAAATATAGACACCGCCTTGGAGTTAGTCAAAAACGAATCAGAACGAATTTTTTTATTAAAGAAAAAAGAAAGTTGGAATTTGTAAATTGTGCACCAATAAAAGAAGTATAGATTATAGCACAACATACACACTTCAACACATTTACACCTAAACACTCAAATCATGGCATACGATGAATACATGGCAGATCGAGTCAGCCGAATTTTTAAAGAAAAAAAGATAAGTTTCATTGAAAAGAAAATGTTTGGTGGACTCTGTTATATGGTAGATGACAAAATGTGTTGCGGTCTTCTTTTCAACAAAAAAAAGAATACAGATTTTCTCATGGCTCGAATTGGCGAAACTGCATCAGAAGAGGCAATGAAAAAAGAAGGTTGTCATCCCATGGATTTTACAGGACGACCGATGAAGGGTTACGTTTTTGTCACAGCCGATGGATATGATTTAGATGAAGACTTAGATTACTGGATTCAATTGTGTATCAACTTTAATCCATTTGCGAAAGCGAGTAAAAAGAAGAAAACTAAATAATATAAAAACATATGGGAATTATTCTCGCACCACTTTTTCTAGGCTCGATTGCCATTTACTTTACTTGTCTTTTCAAAGTTTACAAATGGAAAACCAACAAGCAGGTAGGAACTAACAATGTTCTTGCAGGAATACTACTTTCCTTAATCCTATATACCAACATTTATTTTTCTTATAGTTCAGCTACCACAGTTTATGCATTAGATCCGTTTTTCAAAATTCCAATATCTTCTTTTATTCTTCCATTTTTTGTCTTAATCCTTTTAAGATTCATTAAAAAACCTTGGAGTATCTTCTTAGTAAAATCCATCGCAATTAGCATTGTCATCACTGGTACATTGGGAACTATTTTCTATCCTTACTATTTTGATTTGCTTACAACCTTAGGTGTAGATGTTCATTACTAATCACAACATTGCTTTTACATTCCATAAATCATGACCTACTTTCGCATATTAACCTTCCTCCTTCTTCCGATATTTTCTTCCAATGCACAAGACATTAATATTGAATCATTAACCACAGCTACTCAAAAAGCGGTGCAACATGAAATTGATAATCATTTCAAAATCAATTGTCCTGATATAAAGACTTCCACTAAAATTAGATTTTATAATTCCGAATTACAGTTCTTTGCACTTGAAGAAGCTTTTGAGGAAATAAAGAATTTGAGAAAAAATAAAAAAATACTCAAGAGGGATTTCATTTACTTAGCATTATATTATCCTATCGTTGGTTTTGATCCTGAGACTGGATACAACACACAAATTATTCTAAAACGAAAATTTAGAAAAAATAATTTCAAGGAATTTTCGATAGAAGAAAAAATATTTAAAGATGAAAAATACGACTCTGAATATTTGAAGCGCATCTTTAAAGCAGAGAGTCAATGCTATTCCACAGGGTATTTATTGTTGTTCAAATTTGACAGAGATTTTAATATTGTAGATACCAATGCAGCTTTATCTATCAGTCTATATTAAACAAGATTCATGCAGCCTTCGAAAAAGTTTTTTGTTTTTTAGAAAGGAAATACTAATTTCATGTCTAACAATATTAAACTATGGATACGAGCAGAGAACTTTTATTTTTTTTCAGCGCCCTTGGAGTCTTCAATGGTTTTATTCTAAGTGCGTACTTTTTGTTTTTTGCAAAACCCAAACACATCTCCAATTTCTTCCTTGGTCTTTTACTACTTGCCTTAAGTCTCCGAATCGGTAAATCCGTTTTCTATTTTTTTAATCACGAACTCGCTCGAGAGTTTTTACAACTAGGAATTACAGGTTGTGCTTTCATTGGACCGGCGCTTTATTTTTATTTAAAATCCATGATAACTCCTGAGGAAGAATTTTCCAATACTTGGAAATATCATTTCTCCATTATTTTAGCCATCGCTTTAATTGGTGGTTATCTGTATCCATGGAGAGAGTATCGAGAATTGTGGTCGCCACATATCGTGCATGCAGTCTATTGGCAATGGTCATTTTATTTGATTGCTTCGGCATTTGTTATAAGAAAAGTATTCCAAGATTTTTTCGCTCGAAAGAATAAAATGGAGAGTATTGAAATTTGGATACTCAGTATTTTCTTTGGAAATTTAATTATCCATATTGCTTATCGAACTGTTGCTTATACGTCTTACATTGTTGGTGCATTGTCCTTTTCATTTATGTTTTATTTGATTGTTCTTTTATTCTTTTTTCATAAAAAAAAGGATTCCATCTTATTTAAAAAACAACACAAATACGCAGATAAAAAAATCAACCAAGGAGAAGCAGAACAACTTTTACAACAATTAGAACAAATCATGAAGGACAAGGAATTGTATAAAAATCCTTCCCTAAAATTAAATGATGTTGCTAAAGAATTGAATATCGTTGGGAATCGATTGTCTCAATTATTGAACGACAATCTTGGAAAAAGCTTTTCTTCATTTATCAATGAATATCGAATTGAGGAAGCGAAACGATTGTTAATTACCAATGAAGATTTCACACTTGAAGCGATTGGTTATGAAGCAGGATTTAGTTCAAAATCTAGTTTTTATTCTATTTTTAAAAGATACACTAGCACGACTCCATCGAATTTTAAGAAAGACCAATTGTCCTAGTTTTGAAATAACTTAAATTTAAACTACAAAGACACTAAGCACTTTAAAATCTAACTTAGAGTCTTTGTGGCTTAGTGATTTTCAAAAATTTGATTCAAATCTCGACGGCAATTATTAATTATTTCATTTTTAATTATTCATTTCGACTTGTCACTTTTTCCCACTTTTCTTATTTTTTCAATAAAATTTAGTCCAATATTCCTCTATTTAGTCCAATAATGTAATTCTGGACTCCCAAAATACACCTCTAGACACTTCACAGTTCTAATTGATATACATTTACATCATCGATAGAAACAGATAATTAGCAATAAAGTTTGTTAATCAATAGTTAACTACTACGATTGTAGTTTTTAAATTACTACATTTGTAGTAGTTAATTAAAATCATAAATATGGAAAAGATAAAATTAGATGAGTTACAACTAAAAATCATGAAAGTGCTATGGGAAAATGGTGAATCCTCAGTTGGGCAAATTCAACAAGTCTTAAAAGCAGAACGAGAATTTGCCATCACCACCATCAGTACCATTTTGCAAAGATTGTATAAACGAGAGATTGTCAATTATCGAAAAGAGAGTCGGCAATTTATCTACTCCGCTACTATCAGCGAATTCGATACACAATCGTCTATGACTTCAAATTTAGTTGATCAGTTATTTGATGGAAAATCATCGATACTTGTAAATCATTTGTTAGAAGCAGATTCTTTTGAATCAGACGAATTAGAACAATTGAAAAAAATGATAGAAGAAGCTCAAAAGCGAAAAGGAGGAAAGTAATTAGTGATCTGTGATTAGTAATAAGTCCTTCAATATTTAGTAATGCCCAACTGATTGAAGTCATTACTACAATTAAGAAAAATAAATCAAAGCGTATTAAAATTTATTTATCATGCAAGAAATATTAAATCATATCAATCTAACGGCTCCAATATCATTTGCAATGACATATTTATTGCATAGTACAATTTGGATTCTCACAGTCGGATTATTGGTACGTACTAGTGCATTCAATTCTCTTTCCATAAAAAACTATTTGTGGAAGGCGGCATTAGTTGGTGGAGTGTTGACGAGTATTTTGGCAACCATTTATCAACAAAACACACTTTCGATTACACTACAAGACAACCAACCTTTCGTTGAAATTTCTACCAACGAAAATTTAGAAGAGGTCCCCCCTACTATTTCCACAACCAATGTTGAAACTTCAAAAGAATCAAATAACAATACAGCTACAAAAACTATAGAATCTAATTGGAACTGGAATGCCATAACTTCTAACTCAATTAAATATCTTTTTGTACTATGGATAATTGGAGCAATTTTCCTTTCACTAAAACTAATGATTGAACATTGGATATTTTTCAAAAGAATAAATCCACGAAAATATGTTCAAAAAATTTCGACTATTTCTCTTTTTTATAACATGCAGAAAAAGGCGAATACAAAAAAGTATATCGAATTAAGTCAATCCAATAATTTGAACAGTCCAATTTTGATTGGAGATGGAGAAATTTGTCTACCAGCAAAGGCAGTCGAAAATTTGGAAGAAACTCAACTCGAAGGAATGATAGCTCATGAGTTGGCACACATCGCAAGGAAAGACCATTATTGGACACTCGGAATTACATTGTTAAATACGATTCTATTTTTTCAACCATTACATCGATATGCAATAAAGGAAATCAGAAACACCAATGAATTATTATGCGATGCATGGGCTGCCAATTTTACTGGTAACAATCTAGCGTTAGCCAAATGCTTATTGACTGTAGCAGAATGGATAAAATATAAACCTTATAGTCATACTTTGGTAGCTGGAATGTCTTTGAAAAAATCAGATTTATCAGAGCGTATTCAATCCTTAATCAATTTACCTGATTTGCAAAAACAACGATACGACTTAGCTAAAACAGGTTTGATATTTATTAGTTTTTTATTTTTCTGTTTAGTGATTATGCCTGGCTTTTCTTTAAGAGAAGCTCCTCTCTATCAAAGAGTTAGCTTAATAGAATTGGAAGACATGCATCCTAAAGACAAATGTAACATGTTACTCCAAGCAGTAAAAGCAAACGATGTCAACAGAGTAAAAGAACTGGTAAAAGTCATTGATCCAAATTGTTCTTATTGCTCAGATGGGTTTCCTTCTTCACCTTTTACAGTTGCTGCGAATAAAGGCTGCACTGAAATTGGAACTATATTGTTAGAACATGATGCTGATATTTATTACACTGCTGAGGGGGAAGGAACTGCTTTTTATTATGCTGCACGAAATGGATCAATTGAATTTATGGATTTTTTGAAAAATCAAGATGGCGATCTCAATTTTTCAAAAGCTAATTTTGGTACACCTTTATTAGCCGCAGTAAAATATGATCAAAAAGGGATGGTAAAATATTTGTTAAAAAATGATGCAAATCCTTTGTTAAAAATTGATGACTTTAATACTCCTTTTGTTTCTGCTAAGGAGAAAGGAGAACCGATGCTGAATTTATTTTCAAAATATGTTTGCAAAAAAGACAGGTGATTGATTCACTAACAGAGAATTAAAACAAACTATTTTTAGCGATAGGATTGCTAAAAGCAATCCTATCGCTAAAAAGAAAAAATTACAACAATACATTTACGAAATTATTTTCTCGTATGAAACAACACCTTCATACCCTAGGATTTCTTTGCCCTAAACAACCATTTTATCAAAAAAACGACAATGAAAAATATACTCTTTATAATTTTAAATTTATTTGCCATCACATTAATTGCCCAACAAAACACTTCTGAAAGTATTCCATTTTTAGAAGAAGAACTTTCGATTGATGGAAAACTATCTGAACCTATTTGGAATCAAATCACTCCACTACCCTCTTTTTCCAATCATTTCCCAAACGACGAAGGATTGGCAGAGAACCAAACTGAAGTAAAAATCTTTCACAATGGCAAGTACTTATACATCGGCGCAGTCTATCATGACACTGAAAATCGCAACAACATTAGTTCTTTAAAAAGAGATGTCTATCGAGATGCTTTTTTCCTCAGTGATTGCTTTGGAATAGTGTTAGATCCATTCGGCAAAGGCGACAATGGATATGCATTTATGGTAAATGCAAGTGGTGTGCAATACGATGCTTTGATTGGAAATATCAATGAACTCAACGACAGTTGGAATACCATCTGGAAAAGTGAAACTTCAAAAGTAGGCAATGACAAATTTTATGAAATAGCAATTCCATTAGATGCCATCAATTTTAATACGCAGAAAAATACTTGGGGTATTCAATTTTTCATCAATGATACGAAGCTCAATCAATTCAGCACCTTGGAACATAGTCCAAGGAATTATGTCCAATATGATTTGAGGTTTATGAAGGAAATGAAAATTCAAAATTTACCTCAAAAGGTTTCTAATAAATTTTCAATTGTTCCCTCGATTGCTGCCAATTATGCAAAAGATAAAATTGCAAACACTAATGATAAAAAAATCATCCCAAGTTTGGACGCACAGTATAACATTACTTCTTCATTACGATTGGATGCAACCTTGAATCCAGATTTTTCGCAAGTAGAAGTAGATCAACAGGTGACCAATCTTTCTAGGTTCTCTATTTTTTTTCCAGAACGAAGAAAATTCTTTTTAGAAAATAGTGATCTCTTTAATAACTTAGGAACGTTTCGGAGCAATCCTTTTTACAGTAGAAGAATTGGTTCGGAGACAGATATTTTATTTGGAGCAAAACTATCTGGCAACGTCGGAGCCAAAACTCGGGTAGGTTTATTAAATGTCCAAACAAAGGATGAGCTAGAAACAAAAGGAAAAAATTTCACTGTATTGGTAGGGAGACAAAATATTTCCAATGCGATTAACACGACTCTATTTGTAGTCAACACTCAACAAAGTAGTCGCTTCAATAGAGTTGTTGGCGCTGGTCTGAATTATAAATCCGATAACAATAAATGGACAAGTAATTTTAATTATGCTCAAGCTTTAACCAATGAAGATAACAATGATAATGCATTCTACAATGCTGATATAGCTTACCAAACTAGAAAACTGAATTGGAATCTTTCGTTACAAAGAGCAGAAAAAAACCACATCACTGAAACTGGCTTCACTCCTCTTTTGTACAATTACGATGCATTGACTAATGAAACGGTGAGAGAAACGTTCAATGTCATTTCTGCAGAAATTCAACTTAAAGGATTTCCTAAAAAATCTAACAAGATAGATTGGTATAGAAAATTTTGGCTGGAAAATGTCAGTACTCTTAACAATGATAATACATTAAAAGATAATTTTATTTTCTTTAGCCCATTTGCGATTCGTTTTAAAAACAGAAGTTATGTTTATATATCGATTATAAATCGAATCGAAAATTTAGCTTACAATTTTGATGTCTTACAAAATGGAAATGTCATTGCTCCAGACCAATACAATTATACTTATGGAAGAGTTGGTTATTGGTCGCCTACTAATAAAAAATTATACTATGCGGTGAAATTTGAATATGGCCAGTTTTATAGTGGTACTCGAATGAACCCATTGGCAATTTTGACTTATCGACTTTTGCCTAGAGCGGTGATATCTGCATCTTATGAAATCAATGCTGTGAACTTAAATGATTTAGGTAAGAAAACTTTTCACTTGACAAGGGTAACTTCTGAAATCTATTTTAACAATCGTTTGAATTGGACGACTTATCTGCAATACAATACGCAACAAAACAACTTTAATGTCAATAGTCGAATCCAATGGGAATACCAACCTTTGAGTTATGTCTACCTCGTTTTTTCTAATAATTATGATAATCAATTTGAGGAAAAGAACTGGGGTGTGAGTTTTAAAATTAATCGACGATTGGATTTTTAAGACTTAATCAATAGCATCGCTTAAAGCGATACTATTGATAAGAATAATTTGTAACAATACATTTTCAAAACTAAATAAATCATGCAAACAAAATTAATTAGCCTTCTTTCATTATTCGCAATTGTAGTGTTATTTGCTTGTCAGGAGAAACTAATACCACCAGTAAATCCTAATGAGCGACTAATTGAAGAAACTATTGAAATGTATTTTGAAGGTTGGATGACTGGCGATACTACAAAAATTGGAAAAGCAATGCACGCTACCTGCCAATTAAAAAATGTCAAAGATGAGGAAGTTGTGATATTTGATAGAGCCACTTATTTAGGTTTTTTCAAACCAAGACCGAGACGAGAAAACTCAGGCGGAAGAATTGTAGACATCGATATCACTGGCTATATCGCGTCTGCCAAATGCGAGATAGATACTCCGAAGCGATTATACACAGACTATTTCAATTTGATGAAACTCAATGACGAATGGTACATCGTAGATAAAATTGCCATGAGCGTTGCTAAAGAAGAAAAATAATTCAATCTCTTTTTTTATAAAAAATATTAATTCTTAAAAAATAAAAATTAATCAAAATGAAAAAACTAATCGTATTTCTATTTGCATTTATAGCATTTCAAAACATTAATGCGCAACAAGACATGCAATTGATCACCAATACTTTAATAGACTATATCGAAGGATCGACGGAAGGACAACCCGAAAGATTAAAGACAGCTTTTCATCCTGACCTCAATTTATACTACATCAACAAGGAAAATAAATTAGGAACATGGACAGGAACTTCTTACATCAAAGATACTAAAGAAGGAAAACCTACTGGCGAAGGTGGAAAAATTATTTCCATAGATTTTGAGAATAACATTGCTGTTGCGAAAGTAGAAATTTCCCATCCAAAAAGTAAAAGTACTTATATCGATTATTTTATGCTAGCAAAAATAGAAGGCAAATGGACGATTGTTCATAAAGCATATACGAAGAGAACATCTAATAAAATTGATATCAAAGAATAGAAAAGGTATTAATTACATTTAAATAACATAGGGATGAGTAAAGAATAAGTTATAACAGATTTCGAATTTATTTTAAATTTAGACGAGGCAAAAAACGCAGACATAGCATAGCTATGGCGAGTATTTTTAACGAAGTATAAATTCAAAAGAAATCGAAAAGTGTTATAAGTTATTTTTTAATCATTCCATAAATACATTTTAGCAATGAAATTATCACTTCAATCAAACTTAGCATTACTTATTCTTATTCTGTTTACCTCTTCTTTATACTCACAAAAGACAGAGAAAAATTTTACAGAATCCGCTTTAGAAACAGATTTTTCCGACCGTAAAGCCATTATTAAGACAACTGAAAAATTTTTCATCGGCGATCATACTGGAAGTATCAAACATAAAAAACTTTCGATGCACGAAAAGGGAGCTTATAGATATGTCAACAAAAATGGAGAATATGCAGAATCTGTTTTTGATTTGGATTCAGATGACGCAGATACCAGTTATAAGGAAGAGTTATTGAGTATTGAAATTTACAACAGACTTGCCTTGGTTCGACTTCGTCTAGCGGAACTTACTGGAGGACATCACTACAAATTGTTGACGTTACATAAGTTTGGTGACGAATGGAAAATCACTAGTATTACTTGGGGCTCCGGAATTACTCAGTAGGATAATTTTAAAAGCACTAACATCCTTTTCGCAAGGTACTTAGTTATTTCCTTCATTGAAAAAGCGTATAAATTTAATCATTCTTAAAAATTTATCATGAAATATTCAATCATAAAATCAATATCATTTTTCGTAGGTTTATTGTTATTTATTCCATTTTCTGGAAATGCACAAAAAGATTTAAAACCTGAGGTATCTATCGAAAAAGTATCCGAGCTCTATAAAAAATGGGACAATCTTGAAAAACCTGGAATTGCAGTAGGTATCGTTAGCAATGGCAAAATCGTTCATACGAAAGGTTTTGGACTAGCAAATCTTGAATATAACATTCCAATTACAGCAGAGACAAAATTCTATATTGGAAAAATGTCCAATCAATTTACAGTTTTAGGAATTTTATTGTTAGAATCAAATGGGAAACTTTCCCTTCAGGATGATATTCAAAAACATTTACGGGAACTTCCTAAACTCAAAAATAAAATTTCAATCATAAATCTCATCAATCATACTAGCGGGCTTCGCGATTTAGAAGTGAGCAAAGCGTTAGCTGGCTGGCATGATGATGATGATCTTTCCATCAACCAAGCAGTTCAGTTCATCGCTAGTCAAAAGCAACTCAACAATATTCCTAGTAAAAGACATGAACTTAATCATTCAGTATTTTTATTGTTAGAAAAAATAATAGCGAAGACTTCAGGAGATTCTTATACTAACTTTATTGAAAAAAATATCTTCCAACCTTTGCAAATGACGAATACAATTTTTGATACTGCCTCTGGTAAAGTAATTAAGAATGTCGCAGTTGGTTATTATCCGAACGATGATAGCTATAGACGAGGAACAATCAATCAATTTGAAATGAACAATACAAATACATACTCCACGGTAGGTGACATTTGTAAGTGGGAACAGAATTTTTTAAGTCCTAATCCAAAAGTAGGAAGTGTTGCTATGTTTAAAAAAATGGATAGTCCAATTTCTGTGGATGGAAAATCGATGGAAGCCAAAAGCTCAACTATGTATTTTGGACAACATCAATATTGGGATTATAGTGGTACAAGAAAAATGTACAATATCAGTATGGCAAGTGGCTACTCTTGTAAAATCGTTCGATACCCTGATTATAATTTTTCAGCAGTTGTTATGGGAAATGATGGGGTATATAATGGTGGAACTGCGACGGTAACAAGTAAATTATATGTGGAGAATTATTTCACAAAAACGCCTGGCGACTTAATCAAAGTGGATGGAATAAAAATGGATACTAAGACTATGGAAAGTTTCACTGGTGATTATTGGGAATCGACTCAACTTTACAGTAGAAATATTTATTTAAAAAATGATACGCTCATGTATGCAAGAGGAAATGGTTATGATAGTCCAATTATTCCTATTGGTAAAAACAAGTTTCAGATGATTACCTATAGTAAAGTCTTGGTAAGTTTTGAGAAACGAAATAATAAAATGGTCTTAATAGTAGATTCAGAGGGACAAGGGATTTTTGAACATCATGCTTATCAGAAAGATGCAGCTTGGACAAAAGACTTAACTACATTTACAGGTGATTTTTATTGTGAAGAATTAAATACTAGTTATCATTTTTTTATAAAAAATAACAAACTAATTGCAAGTAATCAAAGGTTAGGAGAAGTTGAATTTAGTTCGGTATTGAAAGATTCTTTCACTGGTAATCGACAATACTTTAATCAAATAAATTTTGATAGAAAAAATAGTAGTCAGGTAAAAGGTTTTTATTTGTCTACATCTGCTGGAGACAAACTATGGTTTCAGAAAAAGTCTGATAAATTTGCAAAAAATACAAAGTTAAATTAGTGATCTGTAATCGGTTATTTGTAATCTGTTTCAATCTTAAAACTACAGATTACTAATCACTCCTATCCGTTTTTCAAAAAAGTCAAAAAATAAATAAATCATGAAAAATAACAACAGAAGAAATTTCCTTAAAAAATCTGCATTAGGAGCAAGTGGCTTAATGGCATTACCTTTGATCTCGGAGGCGAATCCTCTACCCTTTTCTAATTCAGAAAACATCAATATCATCGGACCTAAAAAAGGATTTACACCTCAAGTCGGCACCTTGGTTTCCATGATGGATTTTATGAGAGACATTGTAGTCCGTTCTGTTAAAAACCTGAGTGTCAAAGATTTAGATTATTTGCATGATGCTGATTCCAATTCTATTGGCGCGATGCTTTGGCATTTGGCTGCGGTAGAACGATTTTATCAAAATTCAACGATTGGTAAACAATGGAGTGGCTTGCCAGAAAAAGAAAGTAAACTTTGGGAGACTGCACAAAGTTTGGGTGATGCAGGTAGAGCAAAAATCAAAGGATATGATTTGGATTTTTATTTAAACATGCTTAAGGAACTGAGGGCGTTTAGTATTGCTGAAATGAAAAATCTAGATGATGATTGGCTAATGGAAAAAGATAATTTCTGGGGCAGTCCGACGAATAATTATTGTAAGTGGTTTCATGTGGTCGAGCATGAGTCGAATCACAATGGGCAGATTAAATATATCAAGAGTCGGTTGCATTCAAAGGGGTAAGAATTCTAAAACTTATTGAATCAGGGTTTGTCTTTCAGTCAAGCCCTGATTTCAAAATCAATTAAAAATGAAAATTAATACACTTCTAACTTTATTTCTATCTATATTTTTAATTGGATGTTTCAATCAAGAAAATCCATCTAATAACAAAGTGATTACAAAAAATCCCAACAACAATCATCATCATCTAAGTGAACTCGAATTACAGAAAGCAAAAGATTCCGTTCGTAGGTTAATGCAATCTTATAATGAGTCAATGGATTCCTTAAACGCAGAAAAAATTCTAACTCATTTTAAGGATTCACCAGATTTTGTTTACAAGAGAAAAGGTAAAAGAATTGGTTATGAGGATTTTGTTAAAGGAAATCATAACCTTGTAAAAAGCTTCAAAAAAATTGAATGTTCCTATGATTCTATTTATGTAGATGTAATTTCCCATGACGTTGCCATTGCCACTGTTGCCTTTGATGAAACAATAACAAATTTGAAAAATAAAGAACTTGATATCAAAGGTACAATGTCATGGATTGCAAAAAAGGAAAATGAAAATTGGAGTTTTATTCACGGACTTTCATATAGTGAATTCTAAGAATATTTCTGTTATTTGATTATTATATAACACGAATTGATAGAAAGGTTAAAATTAAAAAGACTTCAATCTTTCCATCAAATCATTTTTATACGTTCGACCTATAGGAAGATTTACTTCATTGACAATTAAGGTTTCTCTCTTTAATTGATGAACGTGTAACAATGAAACTGCAAAACTCTTATGAATTCGACAAATATAATGTGGAAATACTTTTTCTAAATCAGTCAATGTTTGTCGGCTTAAAATTCTTTTTTCTTTGGTATAATAAACCACATAATTCTCGTCCTTTTCAAGATATAAAACTTCATTCCATAAAATCTTATGAGTTACGGCTCCACTTTTCACATAAATCATATCTGAAAATTTCGGTGATTCATTGGAGTCAGAATTTTGAGTTTCTTGAGTTCTTTTAATCAATCGTTCACTTGCCTTTAGAAATCTTGGAAAGCTAATTGGCTTTAATAAATAATCTACCGCTTCTAAATTAAATCCTTCTACCGCATATTCAGGATAAGCAGTTGTAAATATTACTTTGGGTGGATTAGTAAGACTTTTATATAATTCTACTCCCGATAGTATCGGCATATTGATATCTAAAAACAATACATCTACATCATTCTCTTGTAAGTAATTAAATGCCGTCATTGGATTACGAGCATCCCCTACCAATTCCAGAAAATCAATTTGATGGATATAAGAACGTAGTAATTCAACTGCTTTTATTTCGTCTTCGACAATATAAGTCTTGAGCATATCTTGTTTTTATGTTTTTTTTGACTAAGGACTTTTTGTAGAAGGTAGAAAGACTTCTCTCAGTATGTTGAGTTTGGACTGTTTGAAAAACATAATTCAATATAAAACCATACTATTATTTTTATCCCCGTCTTTCTACCTTCTACTTTTAATCCTTTGTCAAGAATCTAAAAGATTCAATTCAAGTTGCGTATAATAATATCCGTCCTCCTCATAGGATTTCAAGTCATATTGATTGGGATACATTAAATGTAACCGTTTTGTTACATTTTCTATTCCAATCCCTTTTTCGTCTATCTCGTATTCGCTTTTTTCAAAAAAGGTGTTGGTTGTTTTTATTACTAATTGATTTTCTTCTATCGTGATATTAATATTCACCAAACACTTTTCATCAGGTTTGATTCCGTGTTTAAATGCATTTTCTACAATGGGTAATAAAATTACTGGAGCAATCATTTTGTTTTCAGTATCACCCTTTACATGAAATGAGATAGTCGTATCATCTGTATCAGCAATTCTAAGATGATGAATATCTACATAGTTCTTTAACAATGTAATTTCATTTCCTAAAGCAACAAATTTCGAATTACTTTCATAAGTCAAATAATGCATGATACCTGAAAGATTTTCTAAACCTTTCGCTATCTCTGGTTGATTTTTTTGAACGGCCATACTGTAAATATTATTTAAGGCATTGAACAAAAAATGTGGATTAACCTGTGATTTCAAAAATGCCAATTTGGTCGTTAGATACTCTTGTTCTAATTCTCGCTCTCGTTTTTCTTTTTCTATATATAATTTAAAGAATTGAATTCCTGAGGCTATCGCCATGATAGATAATAATACAAAACTGTGGCGATATGGATGAAGACTTAGCAGATTTTGTTGTGCTTTATAAGATGCTGTACTCAATAATTCTTTCATCACTCCTGAATGAATCACAGTTTGATTTAACCAACTAGCGATCCAAAAATTTACCAAAAAAAATACTGCAAATTTGAGATAGTCTTTTTCTTTAATTAAATATTTAGGAAGGATAGCATAAATCAAAATATAAGTTGCCATGATCATGGGAGGAAGTCGAAGCAAATTGATATAAACAAATTTTTCAAACGCTACTCCAGTATACTTATCAGCATTAACCCGCCAAAAAAGTATGGCTACCCAAAACAGAATATGTAATCCAACTCTCTTCATAGAAGCAATATATTTTTTCATAATGGCAAATGCTAAATTTTGGACAAACATGAAGCGAACTGCAAAAAAACGTAGCCCAAATATAAATATCTTCGTTAAGCAACTTAAATTGTGGGTTAAAATCATTTTATAAAAATAGAAATTACTATCACTTAATTTTGGGTTACGTTTAACTCAAAAATCTGAATCTATGAAAATTAAATTTATTACACTCTTCTTTTTATTCCTCTTTCAATTCAATTCTGTAATTGGACAAGATGCTTCTATTCTTGGAAAAGTGTTAGATATTGAAAATACTCCAATTGAATTTGTAAACGTCTTGTTACAAAAAACGGACGATGTTGCTATCACTCGTGGCTCCATTACAGACATCAATGGAGATTTCACTATTAATCTTCCTACAGATGGCGTTTATGAAATTACAATTAGTTTTATTGGATTTAAAGATTGGAAAAAAACAATCACTGTAAATCAAAAAACTGATTTAGGAAATATCATGTTAGAAAATTCAACTAATGAATTAGGAGAGGTCGTCGTTACGTCTACTGCAAAAGTCATCGAACGAAAAGAAGACAAATTGATTTTTAATGTCGCTGCAAGTCCACTCAAATCTGGCTTTGATGGCATGGAAGTATTGCAACGTGCGCCCAATGTTTTGGTAGATGAGAGTGGTGGCATCATGATGCGGAATGAAGCAGTTACTGTTTTAATCAATGGAAGAATCTCAAACCTTCAAGGCGCAGAACTAGCGAATTATATTCAAAACTTAAGATCAGAGGACATTAAAAATATCGAAATACAAACGCATCTTTCGGCCAATACTGATGCAGAAAGTTCTGGTGGAGTCATCAATATTATTTTAAAGAAAAAACCAGTTGGCTTTAATGGAAATATTCGAACAGAATTTAGTCCTCGAACATTTGGGGATTATTCGACTCAATCCTCTACCAATTTTAATTATGGCGCTGAAAAATGGAATGTCTATGGTTCTTACAATTTCACAAAGAGAACTTCGACTTCAGATAGAGATTCTAAAATTGACTATTTCGATTCTGGAAATTTATTGTTAGAAGATGGTACTTGGAAGAATATTAGACAGCGACACAACTATCAATTAGGAGTTGTTATTGATGCCATTGAAAATCATGTTTTTGGAGTAGAGTTTTTTGGAACCCAATACGCCAATGACTTTAGTCAGTTAAATCTTGTAGATTTTACCAACAACAATACTTCTTTAGAAAATGGAGAATCATTGTTAGAAGGTGTTAGATCTTATGATTTGAATAATATCACTTTCAACTATGCTTGGACCGTAGATACTTTAGGTAGTTCACTAAAAGTATTTGCTGATGTTGCTGACCAAAATGAATCAGGAAATAATAAAGCTACCTCTATTTACGACCAAGGTATCTTTTCCAACAATACGGAACGGAATATTAGAGATGCTACTACAAAAATATATTCTCTACAAGCAGATTGGGAACAATATTTTTTAAATAAAATAAAATTAGAAACAGGTACAAAGTATAGCTTCACAGATAGAGAGAATGTTTTGCTTTCAGAATTTTTATTAAATGATGAATGGGTTCCTAATGAACGAACCAGTTCTTTTAATTATGGAGAACAAGTCTTAGCGGGTTATTTTTCATTAAGTAAAAAAATACAAGAAAAGCATTTTGCCAAAGTGGGTGTTAGAGTTGAAAATACTGATTTGGAAAGAGTGGACATTACACAAGATACTATCATCAGTCAAAATTATACAGATTGGTTTCCTTCGCTTTACTACTCTTATGATCTTTCAAAAAACAATATACTTTCATTTAGTTATTCGAAAAGATTGCGACGTCCTAGTTTTTTCTTTCTAAATAACTATGTAGTCAAGATTAATGACTTTAGGTATGAATTGGGAAATCCAGATCTACGACCTGAATACGTTCACAATTATGAAGTGAGTCTCAAACAAAAAAATCAATCCGTTGATATCTATTATCAAAAAACAAACGAAGCGGTCAATGGAATTTATTATTTAGAAGAGGAGGTTTCCTTTTATCAAAAATTTAATTCAGGCTCACAGACACAATATGGTTTCACTTACAATCGATTTGGCAATTTGAATAAATGGTGGTACATCAATCTGAATACAGGATTTTATCTAAGAAAGTTTACTAATGAAGAAGGAGTAGATAGTTTTAAACGAACGACTGGTTATGTGAGATTTTCCAATAACTTCAAAATTAACAGTACCACTAAAATAGATTTATCAGGATTTTACCAATCTAGATATGAAGATGCTTTTTATATTTCATTCCCTTATTATTATGTGAATATAATGTTGGAAAAATCCTTTTTTGATAAAAAGCTAACGAGTAGAATTTACGTCAGTGATATTTTCAACATAACGAACTATGATAATGAGCGACCTTTTGAGAATTTCAAAAGCACTGCTTCTGTAAAACCTCAAACAAGGCATGTCAGACTGTGGCTATCTTATAATTTTTCGAATAATAACAAGGTGAGTAAACGGAAGAACAAATCTAAAAACGACGCAAGAAGAAGGTTGTAATAATGAGTAATTAATAATTCCATCAAATTTGATGGAATTATTAATTATTCATTCTTTAATTATTCCTTAAGCCCTCTCCCCTCTTTTTCAATTTTGCCATCTTTTTGCAATTGCTTCATTAATCTATCGAGGATACCATTGATAAAATCTTTACTTTTATCGGTGCTGTATTGTTTAGAAATTTCTACAAATTCATTCAGCGTCACTTTAGTTGGAATAGTTGGGAAGTTGGTCAACTCACACAATGCCATTTTCAACAAAATCATATCTATAATTGCCACCCGATCAGCATCCCAATTCTTTAAGTTAGGTTCGATGATAGCAAGAAGTTCCTTATCTTCGTGATGTACCTTACTTAACAATACTTCTCCGAAATCAACAGTTGTCTCATCGGTTGGTTTATAACTTTGATAAAACTCTTCCTCCACAGGCATTCCTTTGATTGTTTTCTTCAAAGCTCCAACAATCAAAGATTTATCATCTAGCCAACTCGTAAAAGCATCTTCTAAATCTTCAGAAAAAGATTCATTCCCATTGATAGATTTAAACAAAACCAAAAGAATTGCTTTATGATCTTTCTCCTCATTATCTGTCTTTTTACAGTAATCAAGATACTCCTCTTTTTTAGAGAACTCCTTATATAGTCTAAATACCAAATCGCTATCAATTCTCTCCTGTAGTTTATACTTATTGAAAAGATTAGCTAGTCCCTCGTTCTTAACCAAGGATTGCAATAATGGATTAGTATATAATTTGGCTGTAAATTTTTTATCTTCTTCTGTGGGGAGATGTTTAGCTGCACGATTCGCAGCATCTTTACGAGAGTATTCAGCAACTTTAATAAATTGCAATACATAAAATAAGTATAATTCGTAAGACGAATCAAAGTTATTACGAAATTTATGCAGCGCTACATTAAATTGAAGCTCTTTGTCTTGGCTCATTGTGTAGAGCATCTGCATTACTTTAATGCGGATATTTCTTCTACTCAGCATAAGGGATTCTTATTGTTATTTCAACTGTTTAACTAGGTACAAAGAAAGACTTTTTTTAAGGAAAAAAGATTTTTTATCACATAAAATTTTCTTCTTGCTTACTTTTTCTTTTATAGATAAAAACATAATATGTTTGTCAACCTTCAAGTATTCTGCCTACCAAAAGACATAGTTATATTCCATCTTCTTAATTAGACCATATTAATAGACAAAATTGTACTTTTGAAAGCTCTTATTTTATTTCTTTTCTTAAGAATGATAAAACAATAACTTCCCGTTTTATGTTGATTTTTTTACCATTACTTAAAGAAAAAATTTCACTAAAGCTTATCAAACTGAATACTTTTGTAAATGCTATTTAGCATTCTACAGCATCAATCCTTTTTTTTATTTGTCAAAAAACTACTACTTCATGAAAAAAATACTTTTACTCCTATCATTTTTTTTACCTGCCTTTTTAGTATCGGCACAACTCAATGTTTCTTTTGTTGGAAATCTAGCATACAATGTGGACTTAAATGACATCTGGGGATATCAAGCTCCTGACAGTACAGAGTATGCATTAGTTGGTGCACAAAATGGTTTTTCAATTGTGTCTTTAGCTGATGCAGCCAATCCTACGGAAGTTGCTTTTATTCCTGGTGACAATTCCATTTGGAGAGACATTAAAGTTTGGGGAGATTATGCGTATGTAACTACTGATCAAGGTGATGATGGTTTGTTAGTAGTTGATATGACTAATCTACCAAATTCAGTAGAGCACTATTTCTGGAAACCTGATTTATTAGGAACAGGTGCATTGAGAACTTGCCACAATATTTATTTAGATGAATTCGGATATATTTATTTATCTGGATGTAATGTGAATGATGGAGGTATTTTGTTTATCGATGTTTTCACTGATCCTTATAATCCAACTTTTGTTGGACCTGGTGATAATCGATATGCACATGATGTCTATGTGAGAAACAATATGATGTACACTTCTGATCTAACTCAGGGATTGAACATCACAGATGTAACAGATAAATTAAATTATCAGTTGTTAGCTACTCAAACAACGCCTTTTAATTTTACTCATAATGCTTGGTCAACTGATGACAATCAATTTGTATTTACTACAGATGAGGTGGCTAATGCACCTGTAGCTTCTTACGATGTTTCGGATCCGTCGAATGTAATTGAACTCGATCAGTTCCTTCCTTCCAATACTATTGGTGATGGAGTGGTTCCTCATAATGTTCATGTGTGGTTAGATTTTCTAATCATCTCTTATTATTCAGATGGTGTGATTATCGTTGATGCTTCTAATCCAGCCAACTTAATTGAGGTTGGAAATTTTGATACTTTCATTCCTGCAAGTACAGGGTTCAGTGGTTCATGGGGAGCATATCCATTTTTGCCATCAGGTAAAATATTAGTTTCAGATATCAGCTCTGGACTTTATGTATTGGAACCTAATTATGTAAATGCATCTTACTTAGAAGGTACGGTTACTGATGCTGATAACGGCGATAACTTAAATGATGTAGTCGTTAACATTGCTTCTACAGAACCTAACTTTGCCGATACAGATGTATTAGGTAAATACAAAACTGGTCAAGCTTCAGCAGGTACTTTTGATGTGACCTTTTCTAAATTGGGTTACGAATCATTGACTGTAGCAGCTGACCTAGTAACAGGAGAAGTTACTATCCTTGATGTTCAATTGACTAAATTAATTCCTTTAACTATTTCAGGAACAGCAATTAGTGCAGTAGATGGTAATCCAATTCCTGAAGCTCAGTTCATTATTAAATCTGATGCTATCACTTACTCTGCCACGGCTGGTGCTGATGGAAAAATTACAGAATCCGTATTTGAAGATACTTATGAAATTTTTGTAGGTGCATGGGGATACTTACATAAGGTAGAAACTCAACAAATTAGTGTAACTGGAAATAATGAATTTACTTTTGAATTAGAAGAAGGTTATCAAGATGATTTTATTTTTGATTTAGACTGGTTAACCTTTGGAAATGCAACTGCGGGAAATTGGGAAAAAGGAGAACCTGAAGGTACAGGATTCCAAGGTAGTGCTTCTAATACTAATGAAGATATTGCAGGTGATTTGGGAGATGAATGTTATGTAACTGGTAATGATGGTGGTGGTGCAGGAAATGATGATGTTGATGGTGGAGAAACAAATCTTCGTTCTCCATATATGGATTTATCAAATTACAATGAACCGTTGTTGTCTTATTATACTTGGTTCTTTAATGCTGGAGGTAATGGCAATCCTAATGATAGTTTGATTATCAAGGTACAAAACTCAATGGGTGACATTGCTATCCTAGAAACTATCACTGAGTCAGCGGGAGCATGGAGACCACAATCTGAATTTAACATCGCCAACTTTATTGATATTTCAAGTCCTGTAAGAATTCTAATTACTACAGGCGATTACGGTGGTGGACACTTGGTTGAATCTGCTGTAGATGCATTTTTAGTTACAGAAGGTATGCCAACGAGTATTGACAATATCACTAGAACTAATTTAAACTTGAAAGCTTTTCCTAATCCTTTCGATGAAAATCTAACGATTGAGTTTGATGGAAATAATAATTTTAGCGAAGCGATATTAAATGTTTATAACTTGTTAGGACAAAATATTGAGTCCATTGTTGTTCCTGAAAATGCTAATGCTATTCAATTAAATACCGACTGGAATTCAGGTATTTATTTTATAAAAATAGAAATGGAAGGTCAGGTAAGTGAGACTTTAAGAGTGGTTAAAAATTAAATTTTTAACTGTTAGGTTTTAACTATTAATTGTTAGAAAAAAATCTCGAATTTTCTGTTTGGAAAATTCGGGATTTTTTTTTGTTTTTTTTGTTAAAAAACATTTAAGGACTATAAAAAAAAGTCATCAAATATAACACTGCTCTTGGGTAGCTAAAAAAAATCATTAAACATAACACTGTACTTGGATTGAAAACGCGAGTGGAGGTCCTCCCTTGGGAGTCAGAGGGAAGAAGAGCAAACACCCCTCGCTGCCCTCTGACTTCCGAGGGAGAACCTCCACTCGCGTTTTCAATGAAAGTACAGTATTATCCTTGATGACTCTTTTACAAATACCGAATGCTTATATGAACTTATATTCCTTATATGGTTAAAGAAAAAAACTCTTAAAGCTTATTTTTTAACCAAAAAAAAGTGAATAGTTTATTACAACTATTCACTTTTTCATTTCTAACAGTTAACCGTTAAAAAACCTACTGCGCAGAATCATTTAAATCCCCCATCTTAATAGCGATATAATCTCTATCATTCATATTCGACAATAACGGACTAAAAGGATCAATTTCAGGCCATCCTGAAAGAGGATTATTAGCATCTGGAAAAGGATCACTCGGATCAAAAAATTCAAAGTCCGCAGGTATAAATCTCCAGGACGGAACAAATTCAAATTCCATATCTATCTGTAAAATAACCTTTCTAATCAGTACCAAATCAAAAGTCGTAACTGTTCCAGAATTGTTAACATCTGCCGCAATCAATTTATATGGAGACAAAGAAGTTTGACCTAAGATAGCTTGTCGAACTAAGACCATATCAAAAGTGGTAACGCCATTACTAGCTATGCCGCCCTTACTTGGAGCGACTGTAAAACTCTGACCGATATTTAGATTTGCAATTTGATAAGTTCCATCTGTATTGTTATTAATGGTAAGATTGGAATCGCCAGTTACATTTAAATTCACACCAGTCAATTCAACTCCATTTTCTTTTAATACCATTCCACTAATATTAGCAGTCACAGGTGGCGTTGGTGCCTCCATGCCATCTACCGTCATGGCACCTGTTCCCATTGGATCTAACCAATCACTTAATCGTTCACTCGCAGAACTTCCCTCATTCCATGATTTGCTAAACCTACCATGATAAGTAAGAAAGGTTGTACAACTTGCACTTCCACCATGAAGTTGACCAACGATTCTATTGTCTTGATTGAACAAAGGACAACCTGAAGAACCTGGTTCCATCGTGGTATTAAAATCTAGTACTGCTCGCAAATGGTAATCAGCAGGTGTAACTACTGTATTCGTATTATCCCATTCAATTGCAGAAGGATGTATCACTAAAGGGTCGTTGTCAAGTGAAAATTTCTTAACATCTCCAGCAGGATGATGCACCATAGTAGCAGATGATGGTATGTTCGTACTTCTATCCCATCCATTGAAATATGCATTATAAGAAGTTGGAACAAAAGAGAATAAACTCAATAATAAAAAATCTGATTCTTCTCTATTAGAAATTAGTTGACAACTAGACATAGATAACAGAACAGGTTCATTAATCTCATCTGTACAACCTGAAAATTCGTATTGAAAATCAAATCTCCATTGCGTATAATCAGGTGTAAATCCAGTAGGGTTTCCACAATGATTGGCTGTCAATATATATGGCGTACCGTCATTGTTAGTATTGTTAATCAAAGAACCTGAACACCATCCTAATCCACCTGTATAAACTGTCCTGATTCTAACGGTTCCTCTTTTTACATCTTGCGATCCCGAACCTAAAGAACAATTAATATTCGTTTCGCAGGGTAAAGATTCTCCAAAACCAGAGTAAGATTGAAATTCATAATCAGACTTCATTCGTTCAGGATGATAAGCTTGCATCACTTGGTAGATTTCAAAAGTCCCTCTACCTCTTGCGTATTTTGGTTCAAAATATTCTAGAACTGCTGCTTCCTCTTCAATCATTCCAGTCATGAATTTTCCATGTGGCAAATTATTGATACTAGAGTAAGCACCTAATACTTTCGTTTTACGTTCATTGTACATATATAATCTCGCGCCATTTGGCATAAAAAAGTCTTTGTATAAAACGCTCACTCCCAATGCATTCTTTGCCTCGATCTTCAATCGCCAAACTCTTCCTCCATCTGGTAACTCTGTCCATTTTCCAGAATTTTCCAAAGTCAAACTGGTAGCGACAGGAGCTGCATATCGATTCGTTCCAAGTTGAGCACGATCTTCTCTTTTGATTTTTTCTAAGTCTAAAGAAGGAATGATTTGTACAGGAATATCAGATGTGAATAGTAATTGCTGGAATCTTTCTTCAGAACTTAGTGGCGTTCCGTCAATGACTTGTTGTGCAAAAATGGTCGAGGAAAGGGTATTTATCAAGAGAATGACAAATACAGCAGTACGTGTACATGTGGGCGCAAAGCTCATGGGCTGTTAGGATTTGTTCAAGGATTACTTAAAATTCGTTACTTTTTGTAAAACAGGCTTGGAATATAATTGCAGTTAGAATTACAAATATAACATTTTATATATTATTCAAATATTTTGATTGTAGACTTTTGTGGGGGGAAGGAATTTCCTATAAAAGATAAGAGGTTCCTTAGTTTTGAAAATAGCTGTTCTAATTGCTACCTTATAATTATAGTCCAATAATAAAGATACAAGGAATTATAGGTATTGTCAAAGAAGGAATTCTTTAATATGAGCGGGGAAATCGTTTTATAATCATGCATAGTTAGTATTTGAAAACCTCTGATTATCTCATTATAAAATTACGATTTTTTAAAGCCAAAAATTTATAGCATAAAACAACGAGGAAAAGTCTTTTCGCAAGTCATATGAAATTTTAAGATTTTTTTGACACAAAAGAATCAAGGAATTGTCCACCAATTCCGCATATTTTTTTTTTAATATTATTGACAATCAACTAATTAAAATAAACCCAACAATAGATTTTAAATAAAAAACATCATAGGCAACTGATTATCAGCCAATTATTTTTGTCCTTTATTTTATTTTGATTCTTAAAGAAATTGAGTCTTAAAAGGTTGAGATACTTAATCTCATGGCTTAATTTTTTAAAAAAATAATTTAATCACAAAAATAATTTATTATGATTAGGAAACTATTTAAAAATTGTTGCAAACAATTCAATCATCTAAAAAACGCTCTTACTCTATTGAAAGCTTCAGAAAAAATCTATGAATATGGCTCCATTCTTTTTAATTTAATTAAAACATTTTTTCAATAATCACAACTTACTAACAATTGAAAATCAAATTTTCAATTTTAATTTATTCTTTATACATTTGTAACCAATGTATAAGGTTGACTAAGGTTTGAAAATTTAATTATATGTCTAGAAAAAATTATTATTCATTATCTGAAGTGTCTGATCTACTAGGAAAAAGTAAAGAAACTCTTAGACGCTGGGATAGAAAAGGAAAACTTCAGGCAGTTAGAGAACCTATCAGTAATTACCGAGTTTATAAAAAAGAAGATGTAAACACTATGCTAAAATTATTTTCAAACGAAGTAGAAGACACTGTTGATAACACTGTAATTCCGAATAAAAAATATAAGGTATTAGAACTTTTTGCAGGTGCAGGAGGTCTAGCTATTGGACTTGAAAAGTCAGGAATAAAATGTGTTGCACTCAATGAAATTGATAAATGGGCTTGTCAAACTTTAAGAGAAAACAGACCTAAATGGAATGTTCTGGAGGGTGATATAAAATCATTTGATTTTACTGAATATCATAATCAAGTAGAAATCGTAACTGGTGGGTTTCCATGTCAAGCATTTTCTTACGCAGGAAAAAAATTAGGCTTGCAAGATGCTAGAGGAACGCTATTTTATGAATTTGCAAGAGTAGTACAAGAAGTTAATCCACCAATCTGCATAGGTGAAAATGTAAAAGGATTACTCTCCCATGAAAAAGGAAAAACAATACAAGGAATGATTTCTATTCTAGATGAGATAGGATATAATGTTGTTCCAATAAAAGTATTAAAGGCGATTAATTATAGAGTGCCACAAAAAAGAGAACGAGTTATTTTGGTTGGAGTCAGAAAAGATATTGCTACAAAATATCATTATCCGCAACCTCATTCTAAAATTTACAATCTTGAAGATGCTTTAAAAAAAGGTGACTTATATAATTCTGATGTTCCCGATTCTCCTGGTTCAAGTTATCCTGATCATAAAAAAGTAGTTCTAGACCTAGTGCCTCCTAAAGGTTACTGGCGAAACCTACCTTTAAAGATTCAGAAAGAGTATATGGGGAAAAGTTTTTATTTAGGTGGCGGCAAAACAGGAATGGCTCGGCGAATTGGATGGGATGAACCTAGTTTAACTCTTACCTGTAGTCCCGCTCAAAAACAAACCGAACGTTGTCATCCAGATGAAACTAGACCATTTAAAGTTAGAGAGTATGCAAG
>JAVCKV010014263.1:0-25947 GCA_032274145.1 Herpochondria borealis | reverse complement strand
GCAGGTTTGCTACGACAGAGAAGAATCTAGATTCTTCGGCAAACAAAAAACGAAATCTCCTTATGTCAATGACATTGCCCTTTAGGGGTCGGGGCGTAAGTTTTAAAAAGCAGAAACTAAAGCATCCCAAACTCTTTCTTTAATAGAAAGTGAATTAGAATAAGTGATTTGCCCTTTTCTTCTAGCACTATTTAACACACTATATACATTTGGTATTTCAAACTCCTCCACTAACTCTTGAGCAGCTTTTACTGTTTTTAACTTTGTCTTTTTCGCTCTAAATACGATTAGATTTTGATCCACCTGTTGCATCATTAAAGTAACATCTTCTACCATTCCCAATGCAGGAGCATCTATCAAAATGATATCATAATCATCTTTTATATTTGCTAAAAATTTAATCGTTTGAGGAGCGAATAAAATACCTGAGAAGATGTTTTCTATATTTCCAGATGGAATAACGTCTAAGTTTTTAACACTCGTTTTTTCTATTGCTTGTTGAGGTGAAATCTCTTTTCTCAATAAAGCACTCAAGCCTCTTTCATTTTCAATTCCAAATTCTTCATGCAAACTTGGCGTCATCACATCCATGTCAATCAATAAAACTCTTTTCCCCATTGATGCATAAACCTTAGCTAAATTCACCGCCGTAAATGTCTTACCCTCATTTGGTAACATAGAAGAAATCAAAACCATCTTAGGTGTTTTTTCATCTCCACTTTGAACCAATTCCAAATTGGTATATAAATTTCCTAAAGATTGGAAAGTTTCTTTTTCATCATTCACTTTCGAAATTACACCTACAACAGGAGCGTCAAATAATTCTGTCAAATCATTTTTATTTTTCAATTTCGAAGTCAAAAAATGTTTCAAAAATGACAACGCTATACCAATCAATAACGCGAAGAAAAATCCAACAGCATAAAATAAAGCCTTGTTAGGTGATACCGGTTTGCTACTCACTTCTGCTTGATCAATCACTTCATGATAAACGGTATTGGCGGAACGTGCTATACCAATCTGCATCTTTTTCTCAATCAAGCTGGTATAAAGTTGTTCGTTTAATTTCACCTCTCTTTGCAAGACCATTGTACGTTGCTCTTTTTCTGGAAATTCTGAGATAGATCCTTCTACTCCTGCTATCGTTTCCTCCATCACTTTTCTTCGTTTCTCAATATTCTCTAAAGCATTTTTCACACTCTCATTCAAAAACGTGCGTATATTGTTTATTTTAGTTTCTACATTTTGTACTTCATCGCTAATCGGCATATATTTCAATAATAAATCCTGCCGAGCTATTTCATAACTTTGTACTTTCAAAAATGATTCTCTAAAAATCGGATCTCTAAGTGCATCGAAATTTGGAGCAAAATCTCTTAAATCATTTCCACTTACTAAATAGTCATAGGTCTTTTTTAATTCTCCTTCTTGCAAATCATAATTGACTTTTTGAAACTCCAACTGCATCATTTCTTTTAAGGTCGCATCAGTCTCCTGCTTGATATTCATGATGTTTTTTTGTGTCTTAAATTTGACCAGTTGACCTTCTGAACCTTTTAATTTTTTGCTAACATTTTTTAATTGAGAGTCTATAAAAGAGAGGGTGCTTTCTGCTTCATCTCGATGTGCTTTTCTACAATTTTCGATATACGCTTCCGTTAATGCATTCAGATATAAGGCTGCTTTTTCAGCTACTTCATGCTGGAAATACAGATTGATCACCATAATTTTTTTGTCCACTGATCGAACAAAATAATTATTGGAGTTAACTGATTTGACTAATCCTTCCAGCGAGTTCATACGAAAAGCAAAAACATCGTCAATCTCCAATCCGTATGGCTTTGCAGCTAATACTTCCGTATTTTTTTGTACAGTAAATTCTACGTTTTCTATATTTATTTTATCCCCAAATGAAAAGATATTTTCTTCTAGAAAAATTTCTTGATTCTTACTCCAAATCAATTTTCCGTTATAATTATATTTCAAATAGAATAATTTATCCTGAGCCTTTTTATCTAAAATTTTGTAGTCTACTTTAATAGGACTTTCTTTATATAATTCTACCGTTTTCATTTTTCCAACTCTAAAATAATCGATATGGAAATTCAGTTTTTGAAAAGTAAGTTCTTTTAATTTCTTAGATTTGAAAACTTCTATCTCTGTCAATAAATCAACTTGATCGACTCCTTTTGTTTTTCCTTCTTCTTCAAATAATGCTAAATCTCCAAGATTGATATTCCTTCCATCTATTCTGATTGAAGTCATAGATTGATATTCAGGTACAGCGTACATCACCATCCTTGCAGCTAAAGTCAATGCTCCAATAATTAAGAGGATAGTAATTGGTAATCCTTTTAGGATAGGGACGACTAAGGTTTTAAATTCTTTTTTCATAATAATGTGTTTTATTTGTTATAAAATATTATAAATGAAAAAATTATTTAGCGAAGACAGAAATGATAACAGCAACTCCAGTTACGATACTCGTAATCAAACTAACTTTACCCAAATCTCTATCTGATTTTTTAGCGCGAGTGGCACCTACATGAACAATGTCATCAGGTTGAAGAAGAACATTTTTTTCTGGAAGACTGGTCAAGTCTGATAAGTTGATGGTCAACTTAACAGATTGTCCATTGATAATTCTAACTAACTCTACATTTTCAGTTTTAGCATAAGTTGTTAGGCCATCTGATTTCCCTAGTAATTCAATCAGAGAAACCTCATTATTCTCTAAACTGTAACGACCTGGTTTGTTGACTTCTCCTAGTATCGTTACAAAGTGATTTAATACTCGAATATTTATAATTGGATCTCGAAGGATTTTTCCATATTGTTGTTCCAATAAGTAATTAGCTTCTTTAACCGTCAATCCTGAAAGTTTTACTCTACTCAATTTTGGAAGATTAACTTTTCCTTCATCATCTAAAATCAACCATTTACCAGTTGCTTCATTAGATGCATACACACTGTTAACTGAGCCAATACTCAATTCATCATGTCCCCAAATACTCATTGTAATTTTATCTCCTGTAGAAAGCACAGGTTCGTTATGTTGAAGAATTTGACGTGCTAATGCATCATTCAATTCAACATTTGGTTGATAGCTAAAAAGCGGTTTTGTGGTTTGGCAGGAGGAAAGGAATAGAATTAGCACGAGCGGCACTAAGAATTTTCTCATCGGTAACAGATTTTATCCTGATTGGTATATTCAGAATAGTTATTTTAATTATTGTTGGCAATTGATGAAGTGCAGTATTAGTGCCATTTAAAAAAAATGGCTTAAAATACTGATTACCAGTTTTTTATAAAACTTACAAATATTTTATATTATTCTCGTTTTGAGAATATATTCTATATATTAGAATATATATATGATATTGACTAGACCTCTTAAATCTAAAATATCTTTTTCTTAATTGTAAATATTCAAAATATAACTATATGATAATCAACAACTTATTCAAAAAAAATAATATATAATTCGTTTTCAATTTGAGAATGATTGTCAAAATGAGAAAGTGGCACAACTTTAGGAGTTATTTTCAGTATAATCATTTATAGACACCTATAAATACATAGAAGGTATTTGATGTTTGAATACTTTCTATTAAAAATAACTTCACACTTTTCGCACACTTAATATTTTTTTTTATGAAACATAAATACGAACCTACTTGCATCTTTGTTGTTGAAGATGATCCGATGTACCAACGTATGGTAAAATATGTGATGGAATTAAATCCTGATCATGAAGTACATGTCTTTGCAACAGGTGAAGAATGTATTCAAAGTCTTCATCTAAATCCTGCCATCATTTCTTTGGATTATACGCTTCCTGACATTACAGGAGGAGAAGTATTGAAAAAAGTAAAAGATTATAACAAAGATATTTCGGTTATCATTCTATCTAGTCAGCAAGATGTATCTACTGCTATAAAATTATTGAGAGAAGGTGCTTATGATTATATCACAAAAGATAGCGAAACCAAAGAGCGATTGATTAATAGTATTAATCATATCAAGGAGCAAGAACATTTAAAGAAAGAAGTCATCACGCTTCGTCAAGAATTACAAACTTCCTTTAAGGTTGATAAAAGTATTATTGGTGATAGCAAGGCAATGCAAAATGTTTTCACCTTGTTAGAAAAAGCAGTTAAAACAAATATAACAGTTTCTATTACTGGTGAAACTGGAACAGGTAAAGAAGTCGTCGCTAAAAGTATTCATTATAATTCTACTAGAAAAAAAGAACCATTCGTAGCTGTTAATATGAGTGCCATTCCAAAAGACTTATTAGAATCTGAATTATTTGGATACGAAAAAGGAGCATTCACGGGTGCCAATACTCGTAAGAAAGGAATGTTTGAAATGGCAAATAAAGGCACACTCTTCTTAGATGAGATTGGGGAAATGGATATTAGCCTACAAGCAAAAGTTTTACGTGCATTACAAGAAAGAGAAATCATGCGATTGGGTGCAGAGAAACCGATTTCGTTTGATGCAAGAGTAATTGTGGCGACGCATAGAAATTTGCAAGACGAAGTTTCGGAAGGAAACTTTAGGGAAGATTTGTATTATCGTCTGTTAGGTTTACCGCTTCAATTACCACCACTTAGAGATCGTGGAAATGATATTTTATTATTGGCAAATTTCTTTTTAAATCTTTTTTGTAAACACAATGGCATTGATGAATTAGTTATTTCAAAAGATGCGAAGAATAAATTATTAAGTTATTCTTTCCCTGGAAATGTCAGAGAGTTAAAAGCGATTGTAGAATTAGCTGCAGTTTTAACTAATGATAATTTCATCAATGAAGATGATATTAAATTCAATAGTCCTAAAAAAGCTGCTGGATTTTTATCTCAGGAAATGACATTTGAACAATTTAAGAAAGCTATCGTCACTCATTATTTGGACAAATATGATAATGACATTGATAAAGTTGCAGAGAAATTAGATATTGGTAAATCGACGATTTATCGAATGTTGAAAAACGAAAAAGACAGAGAAACAGTTATGTAATTAAATTGTTATAAAATCTAACACCACAATTACATACTTATTAACCAAAATATATAAACACCACCTTTTTTACATAAACAATAAAAAATGATTTTAAATCAAACTGAACCAAAGCAAATAATAGATGCTATTCAAAGCTTGAATCTTCAAAAACAAGAAGCTATACTTTTGCTTTTCGGTGAAGAAAGTGAAGTAGACATTCCCGAACTAATCAATGTTTTGAATGCTATGAATATCACTTTCTTTGGGGGTATCTTCCCCGGAATTATTCATGGCACTGAAAATACGAAGAAAGGATGTATCATAAAAAAACTACCGATAGGTTGTCAGCCATTTATGATTCATGGACTAGAAAGTGATAAATTTAGTATCCCAAATTTATTAGAAGAACATGGCTTGGTAGATGCAAAAATAACCTTACTCACCTTTGTAGATGGATTGACGGCTAACATTGCTACCTACCTTCAAAAATTGTATCATACCTACGGAAATACGGCTAACTTCCTTGGCGGAGGAGCAGGTTCACTGACCTTAGTACAAAAACCTTGTGTCTTTTCCAATGAAGGAATTTTTCAAGATGCAGCAGTTCTTTGTCCTATAAAAATGGAAGTGAGTCTTGGTGTAAAACATGGTTGGGAAAAACTAAAAGGACCAATTGTCGCTACTCGAACAGAGAAAAATATTATTCATGAATTGAATTGGAAAAATGCATTTGAAGTATATAAAGAAATCGTAGAAGAAGATTCTTGGAAAACTTTTAATGACGAAAACTTCTTTGATTTGGCTAAAGGATATCCTTTTGGCATTATAAGAGAAAACAGTGAAGATATTGTTAGAGATCCTATCGCAGTAGATGAGAATGGATCTATGGTATGCGTTGGTGAAGTTCCTGAAAATACAGTGTTATATATTTTAAAAGGAAATAATGAAGCCTTGATTCAGTCTGCTACAATAGCCGTTCAAGAATCTATTGCCAATGTCAAACGAGAAGTTCAGCATAATTTCATTGTCGATTGTATCTCAAGAACTTTATTTCTGGAAAATGAATTCACTAAAGAATTAGAAGCCATCTGTAATTCTGTAAAAAATTCTAAAGGAGAAGCTATTCCACAAGGCATCTTAAGCCTAGGTGAAATTTCTTCAAATGGAGAAGGCTTTTTAGAATTCTATAACAAGACTCTTGTAATTGGAGCGTTACAATAAATAGACGATGGACTATAGGTAGAGGGTAGAAGGACTTCCCTCTATATTTTGATTTTGGAATTTGATATAAAATATACTATTGCCATTATCCGTCCATTTACCCTCTACTTTTTGTCTAAAGTCCAAAACAAAAACAATAACATAACACAATGAACGATAACATAAAAATCATCCAAGACATTTCTCTCCTGTATGAGCTTTCGCTCTCTGTAGGAAATTCGTTTGAAGTCAGAGATAATTGTGACCATTTCTTAAATATCCTAATGGCTAGAAAAAATATTTCTATTGCTAGCGTATGGATTAAAGAAAACGATTTTTTAAATCTTGTTTATGGAACTCCTGAAAATATCATTCCCGAAAAATCAATTTTCACAACTCATTTTATTTGGGAAAAACTAGAGGAAAACCCTAGGTTTGTTACGATTATGGGAGATGATCTTTTTGATAATTGTATTCAAGAAAAAAACATCAATGGTGGTACTTTTGCTTTTTACAAATTAGACAATATTGGTTTTTTAAAATTATATTCTCAGAAGTCTAGTACTTTCGACAAAGAAATGATTAATCAATTAACCAATGTAATTAAGAAGTTCAGCTTTTTGATTATGGGTTGTGTTGCACATGAAAGACTATTGTTAGAACAAGAGCAAAGAATGTTTGTCCAACGGGCACTTCATGCAAGTGAGGAGCGACATCGTTTTGTTGTGGAAAATCTTTCCGAAGGAATCATCATAACTGATTTGGAAGGCAGGGTTACTTTTATCAATAAACGAATGGAAGAATTGACGGGTTATGCGAAAGAAGAACTCAAAGGGAAAAAAGCTTTTGAGCTATTAGCAAGTCCAGAAGATGCAGCTGTTATAAAAAGTAATATTGAAGAACGAAAAAAAGGAATTTCTAAAGATTATGTAATTGAACATATTCATAAATCTGGTGCGAAATGGTTAGGGAGAATTAAAGCTTCGCCATACAAAAATAATAAAGGAGAAATTATCGGAACTATGGGTGCCGTCACTGATATCACCAGTCAACAGTTAGCAGAAATCAGAGTCAGAGAAAGTGAACAGATGTTACGTAAAGTAATTGACACTTCATTAGATGCTGTTATTAATATCGATGAAGAAGGAGATGTCATAGAATGGAGCGAACAAGCAACTAAAATTTTTGGCTATACTAGAGCTGAAGCTATTGGTCAAAACATGGGCGACCTAATCGTCCCGCATCAACACCGAGAAGCTCATGCAAGAGGAATGAAACACTTCCTCAGAACGGGTGACGGTCCTGTACTCAATAATCGAATTGAAATTACAGCTATTGATAGAGATGAAAGAGAATTTCCAATCGAACTAAGTATCTCTCCTTTGAAGGTGGAAGGAAAACATTACTTTTCCGGATTCATCAGAGATATTACTGATCGGAAAAAAAATGAGCAAGATTTGATTTCTGCAAAACAAGACGCTGAACAAGCACAACTAGCAGAGCAACAATTTTTGGCTAATATGAGTCATGAAATTCGGACTCCGATGAATGCTGTAATTGGGATGACGCACTTACTTTATGAAACTAATCCGACTGAAGATCAAAAAGAATATTTAGATTCTCTTCGATTTTCTGCAGATAATTTAATGGGTATTATTTCTAATATTTTAGATCTTTCAAAAATTGAAGCCAATGAAATAGAGTTTGAACAACGAACTTTCAATCTATTAGAATTGTTGAAATCGTTGCAGCAAACTTTTCAATTTAAAGTTCGTGAAAAACCAATTAGTGTCGTCTTAGAAATGGATCCCAAAATTAAAAATCATTTGATTGGTGACTCTGTTCGACTCACTCAAATATTAACCAATCTTTTAGGCAACGCCAGTAAATTTACTAGAAAAGGAACGATAGGTGTAAAGACCAAAATGTTAGCCGATACAGGTGGACAGTATATTTTACAATTTCAAATTCATGATACTGGAATTGGAATTGATACTGATAATATTGATAAAATATTTGAAAACTTTAAACAAGCGGATGTCAAAATCACTCGTAAGTTTGGTGGCACTGGTTTAGGATTGACGATTGTAAAACAATTGGTAGAATTGCAAGGTGGATCGATTGAAGTACAAAGTCAAAAAGATAAGGGTTCGACTTTTACGGTTGTTATTCCATTTAAAGATTCTGGTATTTTGCAAAGTGAAGTTTCTCTAAAAGATGATCGTGAACATAATATTTCTGAAATATTAAAAACTACAAAACTACTTGTCGTCGAGGACAATCCAATGAATCAGAAATTGATTATTAAAATCATGGAACTATGGGAATGTCCTTTCGAAATTGCTTCTAGTGGTTTCGAAGCCTTAGAAAAAACTATAAATAAAAAGTTTGATATTATCTTAATGGATATTCATATGCCTGAAATGGATGGTTGCGAAACGACTATTAAAATCAGGGCTGATGAAACTAATCTCAATCAAAAAACACCTATCATTGCTTTAACCGCAGCAGCATTGTTAGAAGAAAAAAATCGAGCACTAGATTCAGGAATGGATGATTTTTTAACGAAGCCTTTTTCTCCGAAACAATTACAAAAAAGATTAAGCATTTTTTTAAACATTGAAGTGGAAGAACCTGACCATCAAGTCAACACCTTGCTTACACAAGATGAAATCGTCAATATTGATTTTACTTATTTATTGGAAATGAGTCGTGGTGACCGATCTTTTGTAAAAGAAATGATTGAGATATTTTTAAGTGAAATCCCTACTGCTATGAATCAATTAGCAGAAGAAGTGAAACAAAAAAACTGGATTAAGATTTCAAATATTTCTCATCGAATCAAATCCAACTATATGATGTTAGGCATGAAAGTACAGCAAGATAATGCCTTAATTATTGAGACTTCAATTAAGAATAATAATTTTGAACCTCAAGAAATTATAACTCGATTGCATCAATTGAAGAATGATTCAAAAATTGCATATCCAATGTTGGAGAAAGAGTTGAAACGTTTTTCTGTTGAGAATTAGTGATTGGTTAGTGATTGGTGATTAGTGACTGGTGATTAGTTCCTTCTAACTCAGACATCGATTTCAATATAAATAATCAGTGTCTGAGTTAGAAGAAACAAATCCTATGAGAGGTGAAACTTCAAAGATAAAACTCCTCGAATTGACTTGAGGCTGTCGGAGTTAACGTAGTCAACTAACTCAAGACCAGTTGGTTAAGGTCGCTATTTTTAACTCCGACAGCCTAAAATCTAATTTGTCTAACAACCATTTTTTCTAATAAAAAATGGTATCCAAATTAGAAGGAACTAATCACTAGTCACTAATAACTAATCACCAACCTACTTCAAATAAACCTTCACCTCTACCCTTCTATTTCTCGCTTTTTCAAAAGAACTTCTATTCGCTCTAACTGGTTTTGTTTCTCCATAAGAAATGGTAGATAGTTTTCTAACACTAATCCCACGTTGAATTAAATAATCCATCACTTCCATCGCTCTTCTTTCTCCAAGGGCAAAATTATAGGCAGCATCTCCTTCATCATCGGTATGTCCTGTGATAAATGCAGTCGCTTCTTTATTTTCTAACATAAACTCTACAACTTCATTTAATTCATTATCAAAGTAACTCTTAACATCAGATTTATCTGTATCAAATTCAACAACAGCTGACACCGTTCTATTTTTCACAAAATCTTGATGCTCTTCTTTATCCATTTTTGGACAACCATTATTTTTCTTGGTTCCTTTTAAAAACGGACAATAATCATCCAAATCTGAAAGACCGTCTTTATCTGAATCTGGACAACCGCCCATCGCAGCAGTACCTTTTAGGAATGGACAATTGTCCACCTCATCCACTAAACCATCTTTGTCTGTGTCTAAAGAATTAGTCGGACAACCTTGATTTGTTTTTTCTCCATATAAATGTGGACAAGCATCTTTGCTATCCCAAACACCATCTCTATCAGTATCATTACACCCATTAAAATGTCGAAGTCCAGGTACGGTAGGACACTCATCTAAATTATCTAAGATACCATCACCATCACTATCCAACTCTTCTTCTTGTACTGGAAATGGGCGAGCTACTTCTTTTCGCTTAGTATTTTCTTTTTTGTTAAAACAATAAGTCATACTCAATTCTATTGCACCCTTCGTATTAGAGACTGGCGTTAGTTTAGAGTTATTCATATCATAGCTAATTGTAAATGAACTGTTTTGGAATCTTAATCCTCCTTCCAAAATCATTGCATCCCCTAATCTACTAGATACTCCAGCCGTCAACCAATTCACTTCATTCAATCGATAAAGAACTCTTCCACCTACTATTTTTTCATTGGCTACCAATTGCTGATTCATTATTCCATGAATCTCTCCTTTGATGTTTGGGCGAAAAGGAATTTGTACTTTCGCAAAAGCTGAAGTACGCATCGGATAAGTTTCCTTACTCCCCGTATAAAATTGTGAAACAGGTGTATTCAAATGTGCAAATGAAATTCCTCCTGAAACATTAATTCGATTTAAATATTTATTAACAAAAACACCAACTGTAATCGTTGGTAAAAATTGGCTCGTCTTTAATAAATTTTCTCCGTTAGTCAATGAATTATCAAAACCTACCCCTTCTACATATTGACGATCAAATTGAAATAGTTCAGGTTGAAATCTTTGTTGAATGATACCACCGCTTGCACCGAAAGACAAATACTCATCTGCTCTTGATAACTTTTTTCTATACGAAAAATCCAACATCATTTGAGTGGTTCTAAGAGATGCTTTTCCTGCATCATTATGTAAGATGCTTCCTCCAAAAGAAACTTGATTGAATTTTTGTTCAAATGCTAAAGCAATGTTACGATAAGCAGCAGGTATAGTTGACCATTGTGACCGATAGCTTGCCATCAATTGATTAGTGCAATGACCTTGTCCCATCGACGCAGGATTCCTCATCGCAGCATTTAAATCTGACTGAGAAAAATGTAGGTCTTGTGCTTGTAAATTTATTAGCGGCAGCGTTATTAATATTAGGATAATTGTTGTTAGTATATATTTCATGATTTTAATTTTAATTGTCTCCTAAAGTCGAACTTAAAGTTCGCCTTTAGGTTGTTTTTTTCTCATTAAAAAATTGAAGGTAAGTTGCATCAAAAATTGGAAGCGAACTTTAAGTTCGACGCCAACAAGGTCATTTGACAACCGTTATATGTCCAGCCAATTTCCGTCGAATATTCTCACTATCTACATAGTCCAACATATAGACATAAGTACCATTCTGAACCAGAATACCTAACATCGTTCCATCCCATCCTGACGCTTGATCTGTTGAAAGAAAAACTTCTTCTCCCCATTGATTAAAAATCAAAAAAGTCATTTCTTGAATGTCGCTCCCTCTCACAAAAAGTATATCATTCTCTCCATCACCATTAGGTGTAAATGCAGTTGGGATAAATAAATCTCCATCAGGATTAGTGACTATTGGAGGATTATTATTTCCGTTATTGTTTCCATTCCCCCTATCCTCATTTTTCACTAAAACATAATCTGATTCTGTAACAGTATATTCACAACCTTCAGAATTGGTTGCAATTACCGTTACAGAATAAGTTCCTTCTGCACTATATTGATATGTTGGAGAAAATTCAGTAGAAGTGTTTCCGTCTCCAAAATCCCAAGTGACTGAAGTAATTGTTTCTAAAGATGTAATTTGAAATTCAAAAGAATCCGTTGTCTCGCCGGTTGGAACAGAAACGCTGATCGCTGCTAGAAACTCTGGCAAAACCACAATTTCTACAGGATCAGAAATGACAACGATATTATTTTGATGCGTGACTTGAACTTGATAGTTACCCGTTTCATTGACTTCTATTGTTGGATTAATTGCTCCTGCAATTGCCCAACCGTCTTTAAGCCATTGGTTATTTTCTGTAGCGCTTGAAGACAATGTTGTAGATTCATTGTTACAAATAGTCGTTCCACCATCTACTGCAACTGTAGCAGCACTAGGATTAACTTGAACGATGATTTCAATAGGATCAGAAACACCTGCACATCCTCCATTATCTGCTACTTCTACCGTATAAGTTCCTGCTTCAAAAACAGTTATCGTTGCGGTAGTTTCGCCTGTTGACCAAAAATAATCTGTTCCAAAACTAGAAATTAAAATAACAGAATCACCTTCAAAAAAGGTGGTCGCTCCTACATTTGTAATAGTAGGTTTTTCTCCATCGTTAACTTGAATCGTAATTTCATTTGAAGTAAAAGAAGAAGTATTATCTAAAGCGAGAACTTGCAAAGTATGTGTCCCTTGAGTTAGATTAGCCGTTTCAAAAAATGCATCAGAACTACTCTGAGCAATCTGACCATCTACATAAAAATGATAGATAGTATAAATACTTGGCGATGCCATCAACGAAATAAAATCACCTTGACAGATAACAGTGCTCCCACTTGTCAATGCTAATGCAACGCCTTGGTCTAAATCAGTAATCGTTCTGACCAAATGATTATAAGCATCTCCTACATAAATTTCTTTTGTTACGGGCGACATCGCAATAGCAGTTGCACCACTAAACTTAGCTGCACTACCAACTCCATCTGTTGCACCCGTTACTTCTACGGTTCCTGCATAAGTAGAAACTTGTCCATCAGGAGTAATTTTTCTAACAGTATAATTGTATCCATCTGCTACAAAAATATTTCCTAAAGAATCCACAGTCATATCCCACGGATAATTGAAAGAAGCTGTCGCTGCTAATCCATCGTCACTGTTGATATCTCCATCACCTGCTACAGTCGTCACTTCACCTAATGGCGTTATTTTTCGAATTTTGTGATTCCATTCATCTGCTATTAAAATATCTCCATTCAAATCTAAAGTCAGCCCATAAGGTCTTCTAAAACTTGCTTGGTTTCCGATGCCATCAGCATCACCCATTTGGTATGGCTTCCCTGCCAATGTAGTTACAAAACCCAATACATCTATTTTTCGGATGATATGGGTCAAGTGATCCGCAACATAAATATTGCCATCAGCATCTACTTCTATTCCTGTTGGATTTCCAAAAGTCGCACCATTTCCAAATCCATTGGACGTTCCAAAATTTCCAGAACCTGCAATAGTAGAAACTGTTCCATCTGGAGTAATTTTTCGGATTTTATTATTTCTTGTGTCTGCGACAAAAACATTTCCGTTCGCATCTACGCATAGTCCCCAAGGTTCATGAAATAAAGCTGCTTGCCCTACTCCATCTAACTCACCACTGACACCTGGTGTTCCTGCAAGTGTAGTTACCATTCCATCTAAAGTGATTTTTCGAATGGTATGACTGAATCGGTCAGAGGTATAAACTGTTCCGTTTTTATCAACTGCGATTCCATGAGGATTATTGAAAGTAGCATCAAATGCTTCACCGTCATTGCTCCCTGGAATTTCAGGTTGACCCGCTACAGTTGTGACCAACTGCGCTTGTAAATTTGTTAGCGTAAACGTTGTAAAAATTAATATTAGTAGTGTGTAAAGGATTTTCATAATATAGATATTAGTTAACCAATTGTTCTTCTTAATTGTGAAGGCAATTCAAAATCAAATTGCGGTACAGTTTTTTTCGCTTTGCCAGTTGCTAGTGCTGCATATTTTTCTGAAATAACTGACCAAGTATATCTTCGATAAGCGACTTCTGTTAAATCTGCTGCTACTTTATCTAGTTCAAATGAATCTGCAAAATTGACCAACTTTGTTAGTTCTTTTTTATCAGAAAAAAACAATGCTTTATTTTCTGTAGTTATCTTGTTATAAATCGCATCAATAGAAAGTATTGGTAGACCTAAATACATCGCTTCTACTAAAGAAGGATTTGTACCACCTGCACTATGTCCATGCACATATAATTTTGCATTGGAACGTAATTGATTCAAAAGACTAGGTTCATAAATTGGATCTAACAAATGCAATTGTTCCGAATCTCCAAACTCTGCTCGTAATGATTTTCCATAATCACTTGCATCCCAATTACCTACAAATACTAATGGCATTTGATTTTGATTAGTGAATGCCTCCAATATCATTTTGATATTATTCTCAGGTTCTATTCGAGCTACTTTAAAAGCATACTCATTTTCTACAAAAGAAAATTGAAGACGCGTTTCTAAAGAGAGTTTTTCAGGTTGATTATGATCCGCACCGTATTCAATTAAATTAGCATTGACTTTATATTTATCGAAAACATATTTTTGAATGGCAGCGTTATCTGCAATCACTTCATCAGCACACCACACTGCAATTCTTTCACTATTTAATAAAAATGATTTAGCATATCGATTCCATTTTGGGCGTCTCCATTCTAAACCATCTACATTGACGATTAATTTTTTTGAAGGAAAAAACAATTTCAACAAAGGAAGAAATAATGCTCCTGATACTCCTAACAAAAGAATTACATCACAAAATATCAAAGCGTGAATCATCGAAATAATATCGTAAGGAATACTCCAAATCCCATTCGCTGAAATCGGCAAATATTTGATGTTCGCGCCGTTCCACTTTTTCACTCTTTCTTTCGCACTATAATGCTTGGTGCTATTATATACTGTCAAATCAAATTCTTCATTTAAGTTCAAAACTAATTGATGAGCTAGTGTCTCAAAGCCACCGTATCGAGCAGGTACGCCCACTGTTCCTACTATAGCTAATTTGGTTTTAATATTTTTCATGGTTATGGTTATTTAATTACTTAACCATATTCAAATTGAGAACCGAACCGTAACCAACTAGATTTCAGTTACTTATAAATTTTTAAATAAAAATATATCATTTCATTTTGAAAAAAATTCTCATTTTTAGAATTACTATCCAATTAAAAAAGCTGTACAGAATCTGTACAGCTTTTTGAAAAGGTATCAGATACCTTGATGGTATCCGATACCTAATGACCTATTCATCGTCTATTTAACTAATATCTTCCCAGCATACTCTTTCCCGTCATCTCCAATTGCTTTAATCAGATAATAGCCTGGAATTAGATTTCCTCTTTGTAATTCTAAACGTTCTTTTGCAACGCCCGTTTCTTCAAACAATTGATTTCCTAACAAATCAAATACGGATATAGATTGAATATTCACATCTGGTCCATCGAATGGAATAATTCGAATATTCGATAGGTCTTCCATTGGATTAGGGAAAATCTGTAATTGACCTGCTTCCGCAACAGCACCTGCCGGCATTCCGATAATATTGACAACTGTATTGGTTGTTAATGGATCTACATTATCAAAGAAAATCAACCCGCTGTTTAGAATCTCTACACCATCTTCCAAGTCTGCTTTTGGTTTGATTTTGAAAGTAACAAATCCATGACTCTCAGGTTCGTTGGTCAAACTGTCTGGCATATTGATATTATCAAATGTCCAAACCAATCGATTGTCATCTTGAATTTCAAATCTATAATTATGACTTGCCAATCCAATTTGTAACGTATTCAAATCTAATTCAGCAGGTAATTGATCTTCAATTCTAACGGTCGATACAGTAGCGTTACCAATGTTTTGGAAACGAATCTTATAAACCAACTCTTGATCATTGTCGATATAACCTTCTGGTGAAACTAAAATATCATTAGGATCAATCGCACCTACTGCCTCTTGTACATCCGTAAATACATTGTCATGTCCATTACAATCATCTGTACTCGCTCCATAAACTGTAGCTTTCAAGGTAATGTCTTCTCCGATAATCGCATCAGTCGAAACAGAGTCTTTGATATAAATGGTCACTGAAGTTCCCATTGGAACATCTCCTAGATTCCATCTACGATCTGTACCTGCTTCTAAGTCCCAAGGAATTGAACTTTCTAATGGAATAACATCTCGTCCAAACATTACAGTCAAGTGAACATTAGTAGCTGTCGTCGGTCCAACATTCTTGTAAGTCAAAGCAATCAAGTTTTCAAAACCTACTCGATGTGCCGTCGTAGAAAGTTCTACTACAAGATCTGGGAAAGCACAACTCGCTGTGTCCGCAAAATTATTTCCACAAAAAGTACTACCTATTCCAGTTACGTTTACAGTTTGTTGGGTCGTACATGTTGGATTCCAATTTGTACCTACTGCCTCTTGTTCGATGGTATAAATCCCTGTTCCTAATAAAGCAGAATATTCACCATTTGCATTGGTAATAACTGACTGTCCACTTGGTTGAATTTTCAACGTCATGTTTGGAATACCTGCTTCATCTGTATCTTGTACACAGTTATTATTTTTATCATAATAAACAACTCCACAAACTTCACTTGCATTTTCCTCTGTAATGGTCAAACAATTATCTGGAGTTTGGTTGGTCAAAATCTGCTGATAACCTGAGTTCCAATCTACAATGATAGAATCAATGATTGTCGCATCACCTAATCCAAAGATTTGTTTTAACTCATTTTGTCCTCCGATACCTCCACCTGATTGTGCAGAAAGCTCCCGCATTTGCCAAACGTCTTGACCATAGATATTAGCTTTCATTCGAATCTTAGTTCCTATCGCAGAACGATTTGAATTTGTTCCAACAAGCAATACACATCCTTTAGTTTGACATCTTCCTCTTGAATTTTTATAAATAAAATTCTCATTCAATTTATGATTCGCAACAAATAAATCTACATCACCATCATTGTCATAATCTGCCCATGCCGCACCAAATGATTCTCCACCATCTTGGGTGATGTCATTTGTAACTGAGGTAAATGTACCGTCGCCGTTATTAGAATACAAGAAGTTATTTTGACCTTGGTCATTACTTACGAATAAATCAATGTCGCCATCGTTGTCATAATCTGCCCACGCACTTCCGTGAGAGTGACCACCATCCGTTACGATTACTCCTGTTGTAATTTTTGTAAATGTACCGTCGCCGTTATTTTGGTAAAGATTGTTGTTCTGATCTCCAGCATTGGAAACAAACAAATCTAAATCACCATCATTATCATAATCTCCCCAACTTGCTCCAACGGTATTTCCTCCATCATTCACAATGTCTCCTACGTTGATTTTCAAGAAACTTCCGTTACCTGTATTTTTGTAAAGACTATTGTTATTTCCTTCTGTATTGGCAACAAATAAATCTACATAACCATCATTGTTATAATCACCCCATATTCCACTTACAGAGAAACCTGCTTCTAAAGTTGGTGCTGATGAATTAGCTTTAGTAAAAGTTCCATCTCCATTGTTATGAAATAGTTGGTTGAATTTCGTAGAAAAATAATCCGCTACAAACATGTCCAAAAATCCATCATTGTCATAATCTGCCCAACTTGCTCCGTGAGAATAACTCTTATCCGTCACGATAGGATCATTCATAATTCTTACAAAAGTTCCGCCATCATTTCTATAAAGGAAGTTGGCATCACCAATGTTATTTGCTACATATAAATCCAAGTCACCATCATTATCATAATCTCCCCATGTTGCTGCCAATGAACTTGCAAGGTCAGTACCTATCGCACCAGTCGTAACAACAGTAAAAGTTTCGTCGCCATTATTGCGGTATAAATAATTTGGAGTAGTTGCTGAATAATTCGTCACAAAGAGATCAACATTTCCATCATTATTATAATCTCCCCATGCAGAAGCCCACGCATCACTGATTTCTCCTAAACCAATATTTTCAGGTTTTTCAAAAGTTGCATTCGGATCAAAAGCTAATGCCAACGTAGGTAAGTTATCACCACATGGACGCTTCCCTCCTATTTCAAGATTGATAATTTCACCTGGCTTGTAGTTGTTATCTAAAATCAAATTGAACTTCACTTTCACTAAATTTGAAGTGACATCCGTTACTCCAACCAATCCGTTGGTTCCAATTGTACTATGCATATCTGCACCCGTCATTGCATAAGTAGTTCCTTGTAAAGCTGGATCAGTAATTGACGAATAAGTACCTCCTGCTGGATATAATACTTCCACACTTCCTGCTTCCAAGGTAACCGTCTGAGAAGAAGGTTGAATGATATTAACAAATAAATCATCCACTCCTGCCAATTTAGAACTCAACATTTCTAACTCAATTGCAATGCTGTTATCACATTCATCAATTGGATTAACAAAACTGCTAAATCGTACTTGCAGCTCCGTAGGTTGTGGCGCTAAGAATAAATCTATCTCATCAGATTCACAAGTATAACTCGCTAAATCAGCTGGATAACCATCACAACTATGTCCTGTTACAATTCTGATTTCTGATAAATCACAACTGTTATAAGATGCTGTAATTCTATAATTTCCATTTTGACCATTTGTTCGGTCTCCTAATTGGTAGAAATTATTCACATCAGTAAGTACACTGTTATCAGACAAATCTGTTACTTCTAAGATGGTAATATTTCCACTTAAATTTTCTAAATAAAACCATGCATTCGCTGCAAAAGCTTTTGAGTTTTTCACAGAAATATCCCAACTCACTGTAGAAGAAATTCCTTCTTGTGTCGCTAAAGTAGTCGCTACCGCTAAATCTGCTCTATAGTATTTTAAGTAATCAGCTCCACCTTGAAACTGGTTAGTAATACTTCCTCCCATAACATCACTTTCCCGAAATGTAAATGCCCAAGTCATTGCATTATTCGCAGATTCATTAACCGAACATTCTGGTTGTATTTCGATATTTACTTTTCCATTATAACCATCATCTGATAAATTTAAGGTTCCACCATTGGCAACAAAATATTGTTCCATATCAAAATAATGCGTCGTTCCAGAAATACTAGTTGGTGTAATCACTGCACTTTCCTTGGTACTTTGATTGGTTCGCTTAGTTCTCCACTGATCAACATAACCACTGACAAAACTATACCCTTCTGGTATCTCTACTGTTAGGTCTTTTACATTCGACCAATTTCGATATTCGTAAGGAAATAAATTTCCTCCTGAATAGTTGGTGCAACAATCTCCAATACTCATGTAATAAGATTGTTGAATAGTTTCTGTACAGGTTTTGATATTATATTGTTTAGACCAATTAGTGTAATAGTAATAACCGATTAACGTGAAGTTTCCATTCCAATCATTACATTGAAATTTCGTTCCATTCGCAGTATCACTTACATAAAAATCATTGGTAATCATTTGTTGTTCAGCACTTCCTCCAGCGTTGCCGATGACTTTATAAGTTGCAATCAATTCCACCTCGTCTTCATCTTCTAACACAAATCCTACAAAATCATTACAACCATTCGCCACTAAAGTACTTGGACTAAAATCAAAATCAACTGTTCTTACTCCACCTGATAAATTTCCAGTAAAAGAAACATTATTACAAGTCAAAGTCTGACCTGTACTTTTATCAACAATGTTTACACGTGCTGACAAAATATCAATATGATCACCACCTGGAACATTAGATTTTCCATAACCATAAGACCATGAAGGGTAAGTTGCAGAGGTTAATATTTTTCCTTTAAAAATAGTTTCAAAAGTATCGCTGTACATTACTCGATTCATTTTCACTTTTGATAGATCTAAACTACTCGTAGCATCAGGCAATCCATCTTGATCATTATCTGATTTCCCAAAACTAGTTCTTTCAATATCAAAACTTTGAAATGCCATACCATGAGCACATGGTCCTGGACAATGCAATTGAGTCATTGGAGTTTCCTTACAAGTCATATAGATTTTGTATGGAGTCGTACAATTGGTATCCATGATATAAAATAATTGCATACCAACAGTCACCCAACTAACCCCAGGAGAACAATCCGCAGTTAAGTCTAAATCAAAACGAGAATGATTTAAATTAAATCCAGTTGGAATCGGTAAATCATATCTTGCAGTCAATACTTTAGTATTCGCATCATAACTTACTTGATCAGCTGTCCATGTCTCTGTATCACTGATATATTTTAAATCAGTCGCATTTCCACTCCACACCAATCCAGTAGGAATATTAAATACCGCTTCAAAATATGGAGCAGTTCCTTCTGGCATAACAAAAGTTGCAGAATTGATATTCAACGTATAAGTTCCTTTTTGACCATCAGAAAGATCAGACGGAGACTCATAGAATGTAGACATACTTTTCACCTTTTGTGCTTGTCCTTCTCCTGCGTAAGTATATTGTTTAGAATTACACATATCTGTATATTCTCCTTCATATTTCCATCCAACATAACGCACTAAACCACATGATGCAGTTGCACATGTGTAATTATCCCAATTTAAAACGAGTGTTTCCCCTGGCTGAATAGCAGGCAATGTAACCGTAAAACCATCAATAGGATCTGTTCCCAAACAACCATGAGTAGACGCATTCTGAGTCTGCGTTGGAGTCAATGAAACAGTATTTCCATTTAAAGTATATGAAATACTTGAAGCCTCGGTACGAGTATATTGATTTTGATAATGAGGTTTGATGACCACTTCAGTTGCATTTGCTGGACCAGTTCCGTTATTGGTCATCGTCAATTGTTGTAAGTCAGCGCCATCAACACATGTTCCAAAAGTCGATTGAGCAGTAATACTCAAACTTGGAGGAAATAAGTTAATTGTCGTATACGGATATTTCGTATTACTAGGAGAAGTTTGTCCAGTACATCCCCAGTATGCCGTCAACTGATCTTGGGTACTGTTACAACCTCCTGCAGTTATCGTTTGAGTAAACGTCAACATTTCATTTTGATCTAATCGACCATCTCCATTTCCGAAGGCAACCAAATCAGCAGACGTAAATGTAATTTCATCTTTAGCTGCATTCAATGTTCCTACACTAACGGCATCCAAACTAATATCTGAACCATAAGTATTTTTTATTACAAAAGTAGAAATAGATCCATAACCACCATTTACAACAGTGACATTACGGGTAAAGGTTTCCCCTACAAAAACAGAAGCAGACATTGGATCCACTTGTGTAATCGAAAGTGCTGGATACAAAATATTATACGCGTCTGTCATATCGACTTCAGACTCTCCCGTATAATTGACCGTTACCTCATTGGAAAAAATATTTCCATTTAGTTGACCATTATATGCATCAAAATTTGCGGTCGCTTGAAATGTAAAATTCACAGATCCACCACTTGGTAGATTGTTCATGGAAAATGAAACAGTTGAAAGATTACTGATGTTAGCTTCCTGTACATTCAATGAAGTCGTTTCTGACAAACTTCCTCCTACGTACTCGATACCTGTCGGTAAATCTAACACGACTTCTACATTATTCAATGTTCCTCCAGAAGAGTTGGAAAATTCTACAGTAAACGTTTCTGCATCTTCGCAGACCATCATGTCAGATGGTACTAAATTGTTAAAGGAGAGGTTTTGTGCTTTAGCTTCGGAACAGCTAAAAAAGATAAGAATCAATCCAAAAATTAGGTAAAAATAATCTGGAATCGGTGATTCCTCCATTTTTAACTCATTGTTCGGTTCTGGGTAGATTTTACTCATGGTTATACTGAATTTTTATGATGATTATGTGATCAGTATTCCTTTATGTAAAATTTGTACCTAAGAGTAAGGTGTTGATTTTCAGCGAGTTATTGTTTTATGCTTTTTTATATTTCATTTCATAATGATAATGATTCTCGTTTTGAGAAAAGAGAGGAGAAATGATTTGATTATAGGAATCTAAGCAAATTGAACTAAAAAATTATATATTTGTTTAGACAAAAAAGTAGTAAATAAATAATTATCATGGAAAATATTGCAGTTTCACGATTAATGAGAATCATCAACTCTCTAGAAGTTGACAAAAAATTAGAGCTTTTATCTAAGTTATCTGAGAGTTTAAAAATTGATTTTCACTCCAAGGAAAAGGATAAATTGAAATTACTTGAGGAATTATCTGGTGCGTGGAGTGAGATGGATGAGAATTTAGCAGATGATATTGTAAAAGCAAGAACTAATTCTGACAGAAACTTTAGCTTCGATTAAATATGAAATACCTACTCGATACTGACATTTGCATTTTCTTTCTAAAAAACAAATTCAAAATCAAAGAAAAAATAATTGATATTGGCATAGGAAATTGTTTTATTTCAGAAATCACTATTGCTGAATTAAAATATGGTGCTGAAAAAAGTAACAATTTTGAAAAGCATTCTGAAGAGGTAGATAAAATCGAAAGCCTTTTTATAGTGATTCCGATTTATGAAAATTTTGATTTATTTGCACAAGAAAAAGTAAGACTACAAAAACTTGGAGAACTAATTCCAGATTTTGATTTACTCATTGGAACTACCGCTATCAACAATCAACTTACGCTTGTTACCAATAATGAAAAACATTTGAAAAGAATAGATAGAATCAAAATTGAAAACTGGAAAAAACTTGCCTTTAATCATTTTTTAAAATAGCATTTTACTTAAAGAATGAATTATCAATTTGAAAAGAATTTCTAAAAAACAAAAAACCCTGTGAAGAACATCTTCACAGGGTTTTAATTTTTTTATAGAAAATGAATCTTAACTCAAAACCTTTTTCACTAAGTCAGCCGCTTCTTGTAAAAGAATTGCTGAGTGAACTTCTAAACCTGATTCGTCAATAATCTTTTTAGCAATATCTGCATTCGTTCCTTGCAATCTTACGATAATTGGAACAGTGATATTACCCATATTTTTGTAAGCATCTACAACACCTTGAGCAACTCTATCACATCTTACAATACCTCCAAAGATATTGATTAAGATAGTCTTTACTTTAGGATCACGTAGAATGATACGGAATGCTTTTTCAACACGTTCTGCATCAGCTGTACCTCCAACATCAAGGAAGTTAGCAGGTTCTCCACCTGATAGTTTAATGATGTCCATCGTTGCCATTGCAAGTCCAGCACCATTTACCATACAACCAACATTACCATCTAGATTTACATAATTCAATCCGTGGCTTTTTGCTTCTACCTCTGTAGGATCTTCCTCATCTGTATCACGCATTGCTGCTAATTCAGGATGACGGTATAATGCATTTTCATCTAAAGCTACTTTACAATCTACTGCTACAATTCTATCATCTGCTGTCTTAATCACTGGATTAATTTCAAACATAGAAGAATCAGAACCAACAAATGCTTTATATAACTTAGAAATAAACTTAGTCATTGCTTTGAAAGCAGCTCCTGTCAATCCAAGATTGAAAGCTACTTTACGAGCTTGGTATCCTTGTAATCCTAAAGTAGGATCGATATGTTCTTTGTGCACCAAATCTGGTGTATCATGAGCAACTGTCTCAATGTCCATTCCTCCCTCTGTAGAGTAAATGATTACATTTCTCTTCATATCTCTATCCATCATGATAGAAATGTAAAACTCTTTACAAGCATCAAAGTCAGGACGGTAAGCATCTTCTGCGATTAATACTTTACGTACTAATTTACCTGGTCCTTCAAGTCCACCTTGAGTTTGAGGAGTTTTCAACATCATGCCGAGAATGTTCTGAGCATGCTCTACGACTTCGTCTCCATTCTTTGCTATTTTCACTCCACCACCTTTACCACGTCCACCAGCATGGATTTGTGCTTTAACCACAGCATATTCAGTACCTGTGTCTTCTTGTAATTTTGCGTAAGCAACTAATGCTTCTTCAGCAGATGCTACAACTATGCCTTCCTGAATAGGAATGCCATAAGTTTTTAATAACTCTTTGCCTTGGTATTCGTGTAAATTCATATTGTGAAATTTTTAAATTCTAAATAAGACTGCAAAAGTAATGAACGTGGTTTAAAATCAGGAGTTACATATCATTTATTTTTTATAAAAAATTATCTAATTGCCGTCAATCTTGATTTGAACCACCTAAGCTCACCTAAGAACACATAAATAAGGAGCGAAATAGGTTTTGAAGGCTTATGTTTTCTTAGGTGAACTTAGGTGGTGCAAATCAAGATTGACGGCAATAGTCACTTAGAATTAGTTAAAAAGCTTTAACACAAATGTTAAGACCTCTTTTTTCAAAAATCCAGTGTTAACAGGGGGTTGAGGCATTTCCATCATCTTATGCTTCATTTTTATTACCAAAATGCGCTAATTTTTAACGGTAGTTTAGATCAATGACTAAAAACCTTGACAGTATTTAACAAAAGAACCCCGTTACTTGCAACTGTGCGTTCTCGATCACTATCCTATGAACATATCATTCGAGACGGAACGAGAAACATTTAGGAAGGCTTACCTAACAAAGGTTAGGTACGGAAAAGGGTTTTATAGTAAAGCATTCCTGAACCAATTGAAAGCGCACTAAATAACCTCCTTGCTTCGGCTTGGGGGTTTTTTCGTTGTATGAGACTTTGAAATTGATTTATGATTATGGATTCAAGATTCTGGATTGCGTTCTAACTTGTCAACAAATATTGAAGACAGCATAAAGTTTTCATAAAAATCATAAAAAATCAGCGTCAAAAATAAAAGAGTCGAGAGCAAGTTAGAACGCAATCCTGAATCTTGAATCCATTATCGTAAATCAATTTTCAAACATCATATTGACTCAATTCCATTACCTCAATTCTTAGAAAGTATTTCAACATTCCCAAATCTTTTGTATGGAATTGACTATGCAAAAAGGTGTTGAGCGGTTGAATGGCTAAAGTGTCATCACCACTAATAACAATATCATTAAGATACACGATCAACATGATGATCTCACTCTCTGATTATTTATAAAAGACAAAATGATCGGACTTTCTTTTCCTCATTCCAAAGTTTTCAATCATCTGCTTGAATTTTTTCAAACTATGCTTGTGGACTTTTCTTTATCCAAAAGAGAATGGAAGGATGCTATGAGAGAAGAAATGCATGCTTTAGAAAAGTGTAACACATGGAAGTTGTTGATTGGCCAAAAAGAAAAAATATAGTTGGGTGTACGTGGCTTTTTACAGTAAAGTATAAGGCTGATGGAACGTTGGAAAGGTATAAGGCAAGATTAGTAGCTAAGGGGATACACTTGACCTTACTCTATAGACTACCATGAGACATTTGCCCTAGTTACAAAGATGAGCATTCCTCTAGGATTTGAAAGATCAAGAGGTAAAGTATACAAACTGAGAAAGAATTTGTATGGATTGAAACAATCACCAAGGATGTGGTTTGGAAGATTGTGGTATTGTTAAAGTCAAGGAGATCGCACTTTCTTTATCAAGGGGAGTTACTGTGCTTCTAGTGTATGTAGATGAAATTATAGTTCCTGAAGATAATGAAGAAGAAAAAATTGAACTTATAAGGAAATTGATGAAAGAATTTGAGATCAAAGAACTTGGAAAGTACTCTCTTGGTATTGAAGTAGCATACTCAGCTCAGGGTATTTTCATATCACAACAGAAATATGTAGTTGATTTATTGATGGAAACAGGAAAAGCATATCTAAATCTGTAACAACACCAATGGATCCAAATTAGAAATTGGGAAAATAAAAAAAGACCATGCAGTGAACGGAAAAATGTACTAGAGGCTAGTAGGGAGGCTTATATATATAGCTCACATTCGACTAGACAGCATACTCAGCGAGTGTAATCAACCAATTCATATATGGTTCGCTGGAGCCTCACCTTCAGGCAGTATATAGAGTATTATGTTACCTTGAAGGAACTTTAGGAAAGGAAATTTTATTCAAACGGAACAATTCTCTTGCAGGTAAGCTTACACCAATGATGACTATATTGGATTGATAGTGGACAGAAGATCTAAATGAGGTATTATACTTTTCTTGGAGGTAATTTAGCAACATGGAGAAGCAAAAAGCAAAATGTGGTGGCTAGATCATTT
>JAVCKV010014152.1:0-25969 GCA_032274145.1 Herpochondria borealis | reverse complement strand
CATCTTCGCAAGAATCTAGTTTTGACTTTTTGGCTATAGTCTCTAGACAAGGTTCTGGCGCGAACCCATGACTATTTGCGTACCTGCTCAAAGCAAGACGAAGTCCTAGCATATTCCCCCGGGCTTCATGATGTCGTCATGCACAGCAACAGACCAGGCGAGCGGCTTTTTCTCGCCTCTGTGGTACTCCGGACCTGGCTCGATGGTAAGGGAAGGATAAGGTCTTTTAAGAAGAGAGGGTTTTTACACTGCTTGAAGGCATTCCATACGCGTACGCCATTCATGTACTTCACTGGTTTGAATGGATGTGTCCCTTACAGTTGCGGCAGTCATGATCAATCAAATTCCACCTTCTACTCTGTTTTCCGGCGTTTTAAACACACCGAAGAGATGTAAAGAACGTACTGTATGCACTGCAATGATTCGCTGAGCTTTCGCGTATGCGTAAAAACTTAATTTTGTTCAATCAGAAAGGGGATATTCCATTTTAATCTAGTTTGACTGCGCCCGGATCGCACGCGGAGACAATCGCCTCTAGTTGTCTCTGTGTTTCAGTTTCCTAATCATGTGAGCCATCTCACAAAAATGTCTCATAATGACCCTGAAGAACAAAATGGGTCAGCCCAGGAAGCAAACCACGCTCGGTAGGATTGTGGAAGGTGCAGTCAGAGCCCATGAGATGCCGTTCAATCTCATAAATAATATTTGAAACACAAGCATTATCCCCCCGGAGGATGATGGAAGAGCTCGCCAACGCAAGCTTCGGAATTTGTGGTAGCTTTATGTCGGTAACAATGATTATTCGCGCTATACTAGCAGGCTCAATCCCCTTATTTTAGTGCCACCAGTCGTGGAATCTGAACATTATGATGAAACGGGTGATGATAAAGTGGATTATGAATACATATGGAATTAGGACTTCCTTCAGGAAGGAATGGGCCTTATTTATAATCCCTGGCAGTCCCTCCCGCGGCATGATCATGAAACAGACGCAGAAGAATTTCGAACGCGTCTCGATTTTTCCGCTAACACGGCGGACCTGCTTTTAGCTCTCGTGCTCGCAGATGATGAAGAATATGAAGATCGCATCAACCTTTCTTTTTGTGCCCTTTCAGACCGCTGCATCCCTTTCAAGACCTCTGTAGTGCGAGCCGGTAGCTCGTAAGCGCGTCCAAAAATGGAAGGGCGTGGTAGAACGACGAAGTGGGGCAGTCGGGCAAAGACTGTAAAGTAGCAGTACAGATTGGACCGAACGCTTTGAAGCGCGCTAGTTGCTTTCTCTGCTGCTTAGCGGCCCGCTCGAAACACGCTTTGCACAAGGAAAGGGATAAAACTCGAAAAGGTAGAAAAAAAAACCACGAGGTAAACATGTGTTGGGAAACGTCTGCTGTAAGCTCATCAATTGGTTTCTGTAACATTATTTCTACTCTCTACATGCATGTTTCTATGGATAGCAACGTCTTCAGTGTTTCCCAATCCGACGATATAAGGCGTAGAGCGGAGATACAGCTAGAGGAAAAAACGGGCCAATGCCTCATGTGGAACGCATGCTCGCCCGCAGGTGCGCGAAACGTGCGGCCGTCTTTCGATATATCACAATCCAGAGCCTAATCCAGGATAGCGCACCTATCACGTACACACACAAAGGGGGCAGAGACAAGATTCAATACACCCACATCACAGAATCTTCCAGCCATAAATACACTCCAGTAAAAAAACCCTAACACACCACAGCAGTGTATACTTTGTTTATCATAACTTATCACATAACATCACAGGTCCGCACAGTGTATCCGCACTTACACTCCCCAGGTATACTATACGCGACACGGTGCGGTACAATCACCTTTGCCATAGCCATTGTTTACATGCACTGTATACCAATAGTGGATCTTTACAGTACGTTTTTACCGCGAAAGGCAGATATTTTACATTCCATCTTTCTCTAGTACATTTTCACCGTGGCCAACGAATTTGGCGTGTTGTTTGATGGAAGCGGGAGATTAAACCGTAATTTCGTTCATCTAGGTCCCCTCTTTTGTGGTAATAGACGCTGCGGAAGTTATTTAAGCAGATAAAACCCACGAGAACCCGCGTACGAAGATTCAACCGAAGCGGAAACGAGAAGAATACATCGTTTCTGATGAAAAAATTATCCGGCTCCGAAGCGCAGAGTACGGGCAGCTCTTGTCTCGTCCGAGCGTTTCAATTAAACTTTCGGGTTCTTACTGTTAAACCCTGAAGTCCTTTGTCAAATCTCCGAATCTGTACATATCACTGAAGAAAATAAGGAATTCTTTTGAATAATCGAAGAATTTTTTGAAATCCAACCAGACAATCGCGAACGATACCAAACCGATGCAGAAGACTGATACGAGGCCCTTATAGGGTGGTAATACGAGGCAGTAGAAATAAACAAAGACTCTTTCTCTAAAGGTAGGATGAAGTGGGTGGTCCCGCACTACGAAACTTTCGTTTCTCACAGGTGCATTCAGAAGACTGTCTAAAATGCACGCTTGTTAAGCTTTTCCAGGCGTGCAAGGAGAGATAAATAACGGCGTACCTAAAGAAAAGTTTGGAGGCAATTTCAAAGGCCTTCTTCGATATCAACAGGTACCTGTTCGCGCCGTGGAAGAAGCCAGAGAGTATGTACAGCATTGACTAAAAATATCTACGCGTTTCGTGGAAAAGCACGTACGCAGTATCCAGTATCTTTTCCATGAACTACATATACGAAATGAACTTTCGATACAGCTGTAACTAAAAGCCATTCTTGGAGAACGATATGATATATAAGCAGTTAGTGGAATCCACACCCGACGTAGCATTGCTCTTGCGGCAAGATTTGATTGTGCAGGATTGCTTCGCGAAGGCGAGAAGACTTGACGGAGGTACAAAAAGGATAACTTTCCATACTGCTTCCATCTTTTGGAAATTTCCGTACGACTCTTCGCGGGATTCTCACATGTACTAGATACGCGCAAATTATCGATAGACTTTTCGCACAAGCAGTCCCTTTTATTCATTTATCAGGTTGCTTTAGTGTTTCAAAGTATGCTTACAGTGTTGGAAGTGAAGTTGCAAGGTGCATTGCCCTAACAGTTTCAGTTTGATGAGCCCGATAATCTCGACCTGGTGTCCAGAGATTTTTTTCTCTTGTTACTCAATGAAGTCACGTCCTGTCCGACCGCGCAGCGGCAGTGTCTTTCATCCAAGTCATTTGTTCCGTTCCCCTGAGTTTGTACGAAACTATTGGCTGAAAGGCTCGAAAAGGTTCAAGAGTCACAAGGCAAACTGCCAGCGGCGCCGTTTCGCGACTATAAGGACAAACTAGGCCTGTGATAATGAACGGATAAACATCGTGCGTCATGAATACGGTCACGGACGCGTACAATTGTGGCAAAAATGGTTTTGGTGGCTTTCTATAGTGGCCGCATACGCGCTTGCGGTGGGGAATATTTATCAGAACTCTACGTTTATTACCATGTAGGCATATGTGGTATTTTGTCGTAGATGTCGTAGATTTCAGTTAACATGGAGTACGCCATGATTGTATCCGGGTGGTAGGGAGAGCTATGTATATTAGCGAGTATTTTGTAGAGAGAATATCTGGAGTGGTGCATAGCGTTGGTGGGATGCTGGATGTGCAGACCATCAAAAGATTCGAGAGAATCATAAAGGGGTTAGAGAAGCTTTCCTTATGGCGATTTTATTGATGATTGATCTTAGAAAGGCCAAGGACGCCCGTGAAAAAGGGAAAAGCATGTTACGGAATTATTACAAATGAATAAAGGTGGTCATTGGTAAATGTTGTGTTCCAATTTGAAGGAACTGCATATGCCGAAAGGTGGGCTGATTATTTCTGATATGAAAAATAACGTTCGGAAAATTGTAGTAGACCGAAACATGCTTCGGGTTTCTTGAAGCAGAGTAGCCGTTTCCGGCCGGAGGCGGCATTTTGAGTTGGTACCTTATTTTCTTAATAGAACATTTCGTTTGCCTTTTCATCCAGGTTGAAATGTACAGATCCCGTACGGGTCGGCCAACCGGGCCATTTAGGGGATCTATTTGAATTAATTGCTTGTATCGGCGCGCACAATGACAAGCCTCATGTCGATATATGCCTTTTTCTGGGAGATTTCAGGAATTAGATATAGTAAATGTAAACTAGTTCACATAAAATTAGAGAACTTGTCTTTCTTGCATTCATGTTGGTCTACAAGAGACTGTCAGAGGTTTTTTTACATATTTACAAGTGGCTCCATCGCCGCTTCGCGGCGAGTTCGAGAGCTCTCTTTCCGTTGAGTAGGCTAGAAGATATCACGAGCTTCGCTTCATCTACTTGTCCTTGTGCGTCTGCGTCTGCACCTGCGTGTGCGTTTCCACGTGCGTGTCCGTATCCGTATCCATTTCCTTCTACTTTTCCGTTTCCATGTCCGTGTCCGTTTCCGTGTCCGTGTCCGTGTCCGTGTCCGTGTCCGTGTCCGTTTCCGTGTCCGTGTCCGTGTCCGTGTCCGTGTCCGTGTCCGTGTCCGTGTCCGTGTCCGTGTCTGTGTCCGTCACCGTGCCCGTGCTCGTGTCCGTGCCCGTGCCCGTGCCCGTGCCCGTGCCCGTTTCCTTGTCCGTGTGCCTGTGCGTGTCCGTCCCCGTCTCCTTCTCCTTCTTTGTCTCCCTCTCCATCAATGACACCGTGTCCGTTTCCGTTTTCCTGCGCGTGTCCGTCTCCTTCGCCACCATCATTTCCGTCACCGTTTCTGTCTTTTTTCCCGTGCCTTTTTATATGTGCGTGTTCGTGTTCGTATGCGTTTGGTTGCCCGTCCTCGTACCTGTGTTCTTAGTAATCTCCGTTTGCGTGTCTGTCTCCGTCTCCGTCTCCATGCACTTGTCTCTCTCCCTCGACGTCTCCATCTCTTTCCGCGTTTTCGTGTTAGTTTGCAGGTAAGTTTGCGTGTCCTCCTACGTTTGTGTTTCCATGTTTGTGTCCGAGTGCATAAGGCACTTCGTGTCAGTGTTCGTGGATGTATTCATATGCCTTTCCGTTTCAATGTACGTTTCAATGTTTAAGGATGCATTTACGTGAACTTCTCCCTGTCCATCTCGTTCTCCGTGTCCGTGCCCGTGCCCGTGTCCGTGTCCGTGTCCGTGTCCGTGTCCGTGTCCGTTTCAGTTTCAGTTTCATTGTCCGTGTCAGTGTGCATGTCCGCTTGCGATTTCGTGTCCATGTATCTGTGCGCGCCCGTCCACGTCTCCTTTTTTCTCCTTCTCTATCTCCGTCTCCGTCACCTTCTACGTCTACGTGTGTGCCTGCGCGCATCCATCTCCGTCTCTGCCATCATCTCCGTCACCCTCTCCGTTTCGGTCATCGTGTCTTTTTTGTGTGCGTGTGCGATTGCATATTCTTGTGCTTGTGCGTGCCCGTGTCCGTGCCTGTGTTCGTTGTACTCTCCGCTTCCGTGTCTGTAACTGTCTCTGTCTCCATGCCCTTGTTTTCGCGTTGCTGTGCAGGTACGTACGCGTGTTCATGTGCGTGTCCGAGTGCATGTGCGAGTGCGTGTCAGTGTTTGTGGCTGTATCGATATGCGTTTCCGTGTCAATGTACCTTTCTGTGTTTGCAGATGCATGTACGTGTCCTTCTCCGCGTCCGTCTCCTTCTCCGTTTCAGTGTCCGTGTCCGTGTCCGTGTCCGTACTTGTAACCGTGTCCGTATCCGTATGCATGTCCGTGTCTCTTTTCTGGCACATTTTCGTGTGCATTTCCGTATCCGCGTCTGTATCCGTGTCCATATTCGTGTCCGTATCCGTGTCTGAATCCGTGTCCGTATCCATACCCGTATCCGTATCAGTATCCGTATCCGTATCCGTATCGGTGTCCGTGTCCGTCTATATCTCCATGCGCGTGAGTATGTAAATTTGCGCCTGCCTGTGCGTGTGTGCTTCTTTCACTGTCTACGTATCCGTCCGTGTCTATGTCTCTGTCTGTATGTTCGTATCTGTACCCATGTTTGTGTCCGTATCCCTATCCCTATCCCTATCCCTATCCCTATCCCTATCCCTATCCCTATCCCTATCCCTATCCGTATCTGTGGCCGTATCCGTATCCGTCTCCCTGTTCGTACCCGTATCCCTATTCGTATGCGTATGCGTATTCGTATTCGTATCCGTGTCCGTATCCGTATCTGTACCCGTTTCCGTTCCCGTATCTCTATCCGTGTAATTATCCGTATCCGTATCCTTATCCGTGTCGGTATCCATATCCGTATGCAGGTCCATATCCGTATGTTTATACCTACCCTTATGCTTATCCGTGTCCGTATCCGTGCCTGTACGCGTATCCGTGAACTGACCCGTATCCGTATCAATGGCTGTGTCAGTATCCGTATCTTTATCCGTGCTTTTACTCGTATCCGTCCCCGTGCCGGTATCCGCATCAATAAGTGTAACAGTGCCCGTACCGTTATTCGTATACTTATCAATTTCCGTACCCGTATTTGTACGCGTATGCGTATGCATAGGCGTATGTGTAGGCGTATGCGTATGCGTATGCGTAGCTGTACCCTGATTCGCAGTTAGTGCGGCGTTTATTGTGAAAGTTCACTGTAGTTGGTTCCACATTACTGACATGTGCTGTGATTGGTGCCAATTTTATTTGTGTGTAACATGGTAATTTTTTTAATCAAAAATCAAAAGTGTAATTTGTGTTTTTTAATAAAATTTTATAACTGTCATTTTTTAATTTTTGTCGCTACTTTACTACTTTGCCACTTTTCCAGATTGGAAGGGGTGCAACCGCGGCGACTGGCGGGAAAGCGGAAAATTCGCGCGGGAGAGCGCGACGTGTGCAACGGGGCGAGCGCACAGAGCCCGAAATAAAAAAGCTTACGTAGAAACTCCGTGGGAGAAATAGCGTACACACAAACTTTTTTTTTAGTGTAGGGTCGGATTATTACACTTATTGTAGTGTCCCATATCCACCACAATTTAATTTTAACGTGTATGAAATATGCATTAAAATATTAAACTTATTTGTATATAAAGTTTTATTTACAAATAAGTATATTCAGATAAATAAAGTACAGTAATGTGATAAGGTACTCATTATAATTATGAAAAACGGGGAACACTATTTAAAAGGCATGATTGTGCAACACTTTTAACTACAATTATAGAAAAATTCGAAATGTATAAAAATATGATGAACGTTACCAAATCCTAAAATATTGTGTTGGATGAGGACGCCTACAAACCATGTGCCACATGAGTATGAAACGGAAGCAAGCATTAATAGAGACACCATTTTTGTGTTGTTTTTGTATCAGCACTGGGTGTAGAGCATACGTTACAACGCTATGAAGTTCGTCCCGAAGATTTCTTGCACATGTCCCGGCTTCGCAGGCTGGTTTTCATGGAACGGCGTTTCATTGAATATAATATGTTCCTCGTTAGGGTCACCGGGTTTTTTCCATAATGTAGAATGAACAGAAGTTTCCCCACGAAAACAAAACTCCAATGATTATAAAAACTTTTCGAAACATTTTCGAATAAAAATAGAACCGGGGGAAATGTTACAAATTCTCTAAAATCATTTATCTTTTAATATTGACTTGTACATAGAATACTACTTTTTTGATTCAGGATTGGGACCACATAAAAACATACCGTACATGCACGTACGAATTCAACACTTATTCATATTACTTATAAATATCTTGAGCCAGTAACAAATTTTTAACTTTGCCGAAACGGAGAAAATTGACTTTTCGCCATCTCGGTTGTTCGCCCATTTCACAGTGGGTAAAACACACAAAATTAGGAACATGCAACTGGGCATGTCCGTGGAATATGACGAAAACATTGATTTAGACTACTGATGTTGTGAGTTGCAAAAATCTTTATTCTTGTTGACTTACATAAGACTACGAATATTTTATTTCTTTGCAGATTTTTAGACTATTTCCAGCCTTTTCCGAATAAAATTTCGATGGGTCTTTCCTGGAAGCCCAAATTGCACGCAAGCCAACGTGCAAATGCAAATTCTATTAACTTGAAAATCTTATGCCGGTAGTGCACGGTCCTATATTTAATCGTTTCCATTCAGAAGGTTAGTTTATTTTCATAGTTAAAAATATGCCCATTACACTTTACAAAATAAGGAAAAAGTATCGCTTCAACAAAATCGTAGAACTAACACGTTTGTTTCTTTGCAGAACCGATATATTTTCGAGTAAAATTAGTGAGGTTTTCTCCATTATTAATGTGTACGGCAAGGATTTTATTATGACCTTTTCTTCGTTGTTGATTGCCAACAGTTTCTCCACTGCTAAAGATGAATATTTGAAATTTTTAATTTTCAAAAAACATTAACAACTATGTTTTAAGGTAAGTTTGTTTTTAAATGTCATTGAAACCCATTGTACGTCACACGGCTCATGCTTTTTCAATAAAGAAGTATTTTTTAAATCAAATTAAACAAATTGATTTGGTTTTAAGAGGATATCAACAAACATTACAAATATTAAAAAGAAACAAAATAATGATAATTGTTTATTTAATAGGATTGACTTTTTGATATTCTTAGAACTATTTAATGTTAGACGAAAATATTCTAAAACTTTCAAAAATATAGAAAATCATTTATTATGCATTCAAAATAATGTGTAACTAATCGTAAGAATTGAATACGTTTTTAAGTAAATTAATAAATTTAGAATTTCTAGAAGTTCTGTATGATATGCATAAGATAATTTAAAACGTATGAATCGAATATTAGTAGAATAATTATAAATATGCGTCGCTGAAAAAATTGAACAATGTCAGATTTCCAAAAATGAAAGCATTCTCTTACGATATTACATGGATAATTATTAATTTTATGCTGTTTAAGTTGTTGTGTCAAATGTACAAATAATTAATTTAAACTGTTTGCTATTTATACAAAATATACTTAAATAGGTGTTAAACTATGGTTATTGTAAAACTAATTAATTTGCCTTAAGAAACTTTCTGACTGGATGCTTTTAATTCTTCAGATATGGCGCGTTTTTACATGATTCAGCCATTCTACATATTCAGTATGCATTATATGACTCTTTTCAAATGTTTAAAAGTATTAATAAAATGGAAATATTTCGGTTTTGTATGTTGAAAATATTAATTTACATTTCGTTCAAGTTTCAAATAATGTTCAAATTAAATTTAATAAATTGAAATTTTGTTTTGTTTAGCGTTTAGCTTGATTGATTTGAGCATACATCATTCCATTATAATACTTTAGTGTCTTTCGTATTTAAGTGGAATAAACGAACACATATTTGTTGTCGTTTTTTCAAGAGGTATAGAATTATGTTTGTTTAAAACAAATTTTAGACTTTTCTTTTGAAGTTTTGAAAATGTATTTGTAAAATAAATTCTTTCCAAATATTTCAAAAAATAAATAATTATCTTGCTTTGTTTTAATTGCTTTCTATCATTGTTCGTGCTTCGAACAAAATTTAGTGCGTAAGAAATGAGATTAAATAACGACTAAATACAGTTACGCATTATTACGTATTAAATTATGATCTTGTTGCTAAGTAACATACACTCCGCAAAATGTTAACTCGGCCACAATGCCAATGTCAAACTCTTTCACTTGAGTACTCTCCACGCCAGATCACGGACCACATACATCATCCCTTTGCGTCGATTGGTGTCTGAAATGGGGTCTTGGGCGATGTGTGGTACAGTAACAAAGTTGAAAGACAAAATTAAGTTAACAGGTGTGAAAATTTAAAACAACCACCCTCAAATTTTGGCAAACGTTTTGACACTGCATGTTCGCTTGGTTTAAAATATATGCAAGTGAAAACCTTTGTGAAAGTGTAAAATATTATGATTGGTATGCAAAAAAATAGTTAAGTGTAGTACGACTCTGACAAAAAGATTTTCTTTTCAATAAACAGACAGCTCGTAAAAATAGATCGGAGATATTTCTCATCTGATGGCAAAGTTTTTCCCTCGATGTTGATATGATTTTGGAAAATTTTTGGGACTGTTAGAACCAATAGGAAGTTGACCTTAATGCCGAGCAAAATAAAAATATCTTAAATCCAAGAAGGAAACAGCACTTTACCATGGATTATGACTCTTTTTATGAACAATCAAACAGTTTAATGAAATATAGAAATAACCAGACTAGCGTATGTTCTGAAATACGCTGCCATGTACCACCTAAATTGGTCAAAATTTGGGGCGGGCGGTTTTACTTTTCGCACCTGTTAAATTGATTTTCTCGTTCAAGTGCACTATTGTGCCAAACATCCTCCGAGGCCCCGTTACAGGCACTAAGCGTTACACCCAGTGTTGATTTATTTGGTCCGGACGCTGGCCTGGAGAGTACGCATGTTGAAGAGTTAGACAGTGGCGTGGTTTAATATTTTGAGGAATTTATAGGCACTTGCAGCAATGTTTTATTGCGTAATTTACACTTAGCCGCCTTTTCCCCGCTTTCTATCTACTGTAACTCTTTACCTCCCTTCTCACACCGGTGCGACTGTAGTCCTCAACATCCCCCGGTATAGCGCGCCTTTGGTCGAAGTGAAGCTAGCTAGTATGTATATATGGTAGTTCCAACCTGGTAGGCCTTAGTCTAGCGCCTTCTAGCCGATTTTACGAGTCTATTGTAGTGCTAGCTACAGTATAATACGAGGCGAGCCTGCACCAAGCTAGTTGACCATTTTGTCAACTCAAAGCGAAGCGGTAACCGACCATCCTTGTTGCCTTGCCTTTCTTTCCTTTCTGTCTCTCTCTCTAACTACATATCGAATTGTTTCTACGGATTTCCGCTTTTCCCTTTGCATTCCGATTGTGTAATAAATTTAACGGTAATAATTACACCTGTTTGAGAAGCTTAATATTTTATTTTTACTTCATCCATGAAGCCTGTATTTGATCAAATACAAGTTGCATATTGGGCTAAAATTTGTTCGTATTATTAATGTGGCAAAACGTCTCAAGAAAAGGAATTTTGAAATTTTTCATTTTAGTTTTAAAATATTTTGAAGTTCACAATTTATATGTACTCATGGGCACAAATTTTTAGATGTAAGTAGGTATTTAAAATGTAAGTAAGTTTTTATGTATTTCTACGTATTTTACTTTCATTTCTTTTTATACAATGTAAGATTGTTACTATCCAGTGGAAAAATGGAGTGGGCAAATATGACATGTTTCGAAAACTGTAAAGTTTTAAAATAAAACTTTGAGGCAATGCATCAAGCAATGGCCAGCGCGCGATGTGTTTTTTCCATTTCATATAAGCACAACTGCGTACTGTGTATGTACATTGGGACACTGCGTCTGTGTCCGTAAAAGAAAAAGTTTTGCCTGAATGTTTGGAAGTTTTCTGGAAGTTTGGTCTGTTGCTCTTCATAAAGATTAGGAGGCTTTCTGGAAGAACTACACCCGAAGCACTTCCAATTTCTGGAAGTTTTTTCTGGATGATTTTCATCCATGTAATTGTTACCATACTTGGAAGCTATGATGGAAGAATTTCATCCAGATAAACCTCCAGGATAACTGAACTGGTTTGGATCTTTGAAATTCAGGAAGACTTCCAGAATACGAGATTTCGAAAGCAATTACATGTGTTTAGCATCCGAATTTAGTTCCAAAACTTGGCTTCTTTATTGGAATTATAAACTCCGTCACGACTAATAAGACCTCAATAATACTTTGGATTCTATGCACCCACCTTTACTTTCATAATTGTAAGTTTTCCTGTACATCGCACACCCAGGAAACTTTTCAAATATGGAAGCATTTCTGTAGGTTAAAGTACCAGACGGAAGCCCAGGTTTAGAAGTTTTTGCGGATGTGTTTCTTTACGGAAAATATGCATGTCTGATTTTTCCTGGATACCCGACATCCCAAATTTTTCTAGAGTGTACGCATGTTTTGGTTGCTACTCGTTCGTTTAAGAGCTTTCATATGGAGATTTTTTCATGTGGCGTTGCGAAAACTGTCGTTTGTGGCTATTCTTCGCGGGGTTTTTATCACGCTCCTTGACCTTTGGGGCGCACCCGCTTCGTTTTATTGCTCTGTATTAATACGCTACGACTCGGTCAAATAGCGATATGACTTTTACGATGAAAAATAGGCGTAATATCTTTCTTCTACGACTCGTCGACTCCGGCCGGAACTTCTAAAGCTTTTAACTTTTGTAGTACTTTTTGAGGAACTTGTTGCATTTCGGGGGAGTATTGCGGAACAAATACATCGCTTGGCATGTGAAAGGTGTTGGTGAGGCTGTTTCTTGCCATATCCTCAATATTTTCATAGAAGCAGCCTCGACAGCACTAAACGTGAAATCTATTGCCGGGACCGGAAAATGCCCTTTTCCCTTGCCCTCTACCGCGATCAGTAAACTTAAACCCCATTTTTCTGACCCTAAAATTACCCTTACCCCTGAATTCCACCGCGATGAAATTCTGTGCACATCTTTGCATGAAAATGCGCAACATGTTGGATTGCTAGTAATTTATTGGTACGAATGAAGCAGGGCCGAATGTTTTTGGTATCATACATGTTCCCTATGTACGGGCCACGTGAAAGAAAGGTTTTTTCGAATGGCCGTACATAGGAAATATGTACGGAAGGAGTGGTTTGGTAGGAAAATCGTGAAATTTGGTCCGAGGCCTCCGGGTCCTTGGAAGCACGAAGTTGGGTGCGAAATAAAATGCTATTAATAGCCTGGATTTTCCGGTTTATTCCCATTCCTTTTCATGCGAAATTAAAATATAAATTCAAAATACATGTATTACTGTCGTTCGTGTAAGTTGCAACATTCCATTGAATCTTTCATCTTACTTCTTCTCCTTTGAATTCACCCGTCCTTGTGTGAAATTCAACTTTCGTGTAATTCTTAAGAACAGTACATGCGTACGATATCTTCCTCTCTGAATGATTACTACACAAACCCACATGAGTATGTCGTTGTGGGCAATGCAGAAAGCAGCTTGCAAGGGCCCTTGGCGCCTCCCAGCCGTTCTGAAAAGAAACCTTGTCTTTCAACCCGAGCTGGGCGTCTGGTTGCCTCGCTGGTTGTATCTCTGAACAGTGTTGATATGGAAATTGGGCCAAAGGCCGTTAACGACATTATTGATATACATTGCAACGACAATTTCGAGCTTGACCTATCAAAACAAAATGTGAGGACTATGCTTGATTTTCGTCTTCATGAAAATCTTATCTCACTCACGTTACATATTTACAAGGTGCCAGAAAATTAGTATTTATGGTACGGTAGAGATGTGTTCGTCCTTACTTGTCTACGTTCGTTTCAAATTCGTGGTCCTTCGTGACATGCTACGTTGCTTTCAGCTTTTCAATTTTTTACGGGCATGTGATTTATTGCGTTGGATAATAATAAATGGAGACGACGGGAAATGGTTCGTTTTGACATTCCAAATACCATTCTTTCTTCTATACATAGAATGTGGTGATCTTATTGAAATATGTTTGGAAGATGCAAATATTTACCTATTTCCGAGCCATCTGTTCCGCGTGTGTATGTACCAAAAATTTGGCGAGTGTTCAACTCCTTCAAGGATTACGGGTGGCATGTTAGGTTATTGCCTATGTATGAATTAATGCGAAGAATTAGAAAATTTGTTGTTTCCTGGAATTTGACTTAGATGCGATCTCGCGTAATCTTCAAGAGTCAGACCTAAAGCAAAAAAAAACATCCCACCCGCTATGGATCGTACGTTTCTTTGTCGCTTTCGTGGATGTACAGCTGCGTTCAATACTAGGTGCTCTCTAAAGAGGCATGCGATCTTTTGTCCTTGTCGTAATGCTAAGCTCGATCATGTCTTGTATAACAGAGTTCACTGCGGTATGCCATAGTGTCCAAGAAGTTAGTCATGTTTCCTCCACGCTGAGCAGGACTTTGACGGAAGAAGTTGTTAATCATGGACCAAGGGATCAGAATGATGCCGAATCAGGCCGTTCGTCATTGGCTCCAATTTTTGAGAACCGGGAAATTTCTGACCTGCTCTGTCGAATACCTGGGAAACTTAGTAATGATGAGATGGACATGTTACTCACCACCAATTTCGCGGCGAGAAAATTCAGCAACATAAACATTCGATTCTTTCCCGTTTTTTTCTCATGCTGTTGTGATCTACCCGAGGCGAAAGTATTATCTGCTGTGAAAATTGCTTTCAGATGGCACCGATGTATGTGGAAAAGTGGAAAAAATTGCACCCGTGTTATGAGGACTGTGAAAGTATCCCGAATCCTTCGTGAATCTTCCATCGACAAAACCTCTGTCGGGCATGGTGGAGATATTCTTCGTGCTCTTGTTGAATCATTTGGGTCCGGGTCTTTCCAGACATGGAATTCCTCTCTTGAGGATAGTCCATTTGTTCCACCATGCGATAGAAACAGAATTTATTACTTGTTCGGTGTAAAAGTTTCGCACTATCTCGGGCTGTCCAAGATATTGAAAAGCATTATCGAGTATGCCACTACCCAATGCGCTGAGATGGGTGGTCTGGTGAGCGGGGGTTCCTCGAAACATATTGTCATGCATATTGTAAATGATTACCTCGCCGAAGCCGACATGCTTCAAAATTCCCGGAGTGAAACTCAACCTAAGTCGTCACAATCACGACGGCCGGGAGGATGGATTATATCAAAAAGATGGATTGAAAGGTATGATGGAGTGCAAGTTCTATCGTAACATGGACATTTTTCCCATATTGTTTGAGGTACTGGACACCACGCTTGGTATCGGAAATACTGCTGCGTTGTCCACAGTGCAAACTTTATATACCGAACTAATACATGAAATTGCTGTTACTGAGCAAAGCATACATGAACATGAGAATGCCCAACAATCACGCGCAGAGATACTTAGAAATCATGTTCGCTCTTTCAAAGATGCGTTATCAACAATTCTTTCTTCATATTATCATCTATTGCATGCCTCTCTCAATTATCATCTTATGGATCATATATAATAATCTGTAACTCGTTTGGGTAACCTCCGCTTTCTTAACACTTCCATATTCGAGTATTCAAATATGGTTCAAGCGAAACTACGAAAGTACATCTAAATGTTTTGCCATAGCAATGGAAGAAACAGTGCTGAATTATTCCCGATATGTTCGTGCTTACATGCAATAACAGCATGTACCAAACAAGATGATTAGTACATTGAAGTTAAATACATACACTGCAGTTTTTACAAGGTTAACTATATCTAACATTATACAAGCTCCAGATATTCTCAAGTCTGTGTTATACGTTGGGATTTCCGATTGCATTGATGTTGCGCAAAGAGTTCTGAAAAACCTTCAAACCCTTTATAAACACTGTAACTTGTGCGTACGGCTCGCATTAAGGCTTTTCGTATTCCTACTGCCACCGACATTTCATGCGATGAAAAATGTGGGAAACGTTTCGTCCGTGTGCCAAGCGACGGATATACCTTAAAAAATTGCCCATTTTGCTAAAGAGTTTGGACCTACAAAACAAACTATCCGATCCATACTCGGCTACAAGGTGACGGTGGATGACAGTTCGGTTTGTTTGAAGTTTTGGAAGGCGTTGATCTTTGGCCGACTTACGAATCTTACTATATGTGATAGCGATAGTATTGTTCTGATGGAGTCTCTACCAATCGTGAAACCACGGAATTATTCTGAGCAGCTGGTAGGGTGTTTCATGCTTCATGCAACGCGTTACACTTTATTTGAGGACTTTCTTGGGGATTTTCCTATTCATAAACTTGTTAAATGTAACCTCGATGATGATTGTTGCGTAGTTCATGTCACCGCTGGTCAAGTACAACCCGCCGTTTTCCCGCTGTGTACGGGCGTTAGATGTAGTGTTTGTCAACAATTTCACATCAAATGTGACGTCAGTACGCGACCATGAGGTATTTATAGAAAGAGTGTGAAATTCCATGTTGGTTTAAGAGATGACCTCGGGGGACGGATGCCACAAATACTTAAAAAATAATAATGACTATTATTTGTGTAACTATTTGCGGCCTCCGTCTCGAGGTCAGACCCCGTGTGTTAATTGTAGCTATTTATTAGCCTGGATGAGGGATATTGCGCTCAGAATGTAACGGACAGCACAATCGAACAATTCGGACATACAGTCGTGACATGATTGCTGCAATGCAGCACCACGTACAGATGGGACGGCCATAAAATGCGAAGAAGCGGCAATCCATTTATCCAATCGAGAAATGGATAAGCAACTCATGTCGGTGACGCTCGGCCCGGTTCAGTGCGGTGCGTTTCGAGAAAAACGAGGAACAGATGTTCGGTCAAACGACTGTATAGAAAGAAATCACCAGGGCGCTCGGTTTTCTGTGCAGAAGAATGTTGTGGCTCCGCGCCGCCCTTGCGTATATAACATGAAGTAAAGTTGCGCCAACGCGATAAGCTCGTTACAGGGTATATTCTTGACGGGAATAACTTCTCACGAAGCTCGGAAAGGCCTTTTTGCGTCACGCATATCGTTACCGGTGTTGTTTCCGCCACTGTCGTCTTGTTTCGTGTCGTGCACCAGGATATTTTAACGTAGTAGTGTGAAGAAGAAGTTCCTTGCTTTGCGCCGCTGGACGGTACAATGCTCGGATACATTCGTACGTAGGGATAGCTGTAATAAACTCATCTTTGCTACAGCGTTTGAACAATCCTTGAAACTCTTCGGATCACTGCAGATTTCATTCCAAGCATGTGAAGTTCGTAGACGGTCCGATATTTTGAGAAGAGCTGGAGCCTCATTAAGCTTCAGTTCGACTCAAAATATAAGACCTTCTACGAACCTTTAACTGATGATTGTGTGTAACATAATTTATTTTTGCTCAATGGTAGCGGTGGTAGCGGACACATCATCGCAGTACCATCACTTGTTTTAAGTTCTGCATGTGTGTAGGATTGTGATGAACTACTGGAGCGTATATTTATTTCCCTTCTGACCCACCTGCGTGTTTGCGGGGACATAGTTTCGAGTCCCATGCTCTTCAACTTTTACCATGTTGGTAACGTACGAAACAAAACCTTTCCGAACGATATAAACTCGTCGAAAATACTATCAGCGAGGTCATTGGACTCATTCTTGCGCTTCTTACTCACACGAACGTACTAACTGTCCGTAGATGAGTCCGCTTTGGTCATTAGTAGTACCAGCTCCGACTTCACTTTAGTTAATTCGGCGTTGCGAGCATTTAACACGGTGGTATCGGCTTTGAGTTGGACGTCACGACGCTCACTTTCGCTTTTGGGTATTTCTTAATCCACCGTAAACATTTGAAGACGTTCCATGAGCCTTTTAGACTTGTTCATTAACCTTTCGTTTTCCTTCTCAAGACGTAGGATCAGTACGGAAAGGTCGGCAGGGTGATGACGTAAATGATCCGTTTTGTGATTTGCTTAACACGGATCATGTACACCATCTCCTTCTTCCGGTGTGATTTTTGGCACTGATGGTAGCGTATACACATCTTCTATCGCGCGGGTTGATTGGGAAAGTGGTGCGTGGCGTGCATAATGCTGTTGTAAGGGAATGGGCAGCTGTGCAACAGGTATGACAGTCTCTTCTGTACTGATGAATGGGTCGTCTCCACCGTCCTTTTTGTGCGTGACTATCGCCTGCCATGGAAGGAGGTCGCTAGCCACAAGTGTGGTTCATGAAGTACTCGGAAAGAGGAAGTGGTGGTGGACGATGGAAGAGATATTGTTGGTGTGGGAGCGCAGACGCGCAATTATAAATTTCTGTCACTATACACGTATACATTATAGATTTAACGAATTTCAAAGCTCGGGAAGGAGGTGAAAATGACACTAAAATGATGATGATCATTCTTTGTATCATTATTTCTGACCTCACTCTTGATTTTTGCAACATCCACTGAAACCCGTAAAGCAGCGAAATATCCGACGAAGTGCAAGACCGCGTAACTTCCGCCTACACATGAGAAACATTTGAAGGGTTTCATATCATTTTCCACGGCAGCAGACGGATGGATGCTGGCGATGTTGGTGCCCTCTTCACTTCCGTACCCAACTCCTTTATTTTGAAACTTGATATCAGGCAAGGAAGAAAGCCATCCTCCATCGCATTATACCATCAATGTGAACACCAATACCACCAAAACTCTTTACCAATGCCGAACCCGCAGAGTAAAATTGAAGACTATGAATACCTCGCCCTCGTCGGTCTCCATATCAGGTAACTACAACTACCGGGCGCGGCAATCCATGAGACTATCAGCTTGGACAATGGTGATGAGGAAACGTCTGAACGCAGGAATCTCAATGAAGCCCCAGACGCGACAAGTATGCTCTGTGATGAACCCTCCAATCGGACCGTTCGATCCGGTGATCAGGATCCCAATTATGAACCTGATAGTGTTCCCTACCCTACATTGGAGATTTTCCTGTCCCTGGAGTCCTTACTAATGCAGCTGATGACGAACACTAAATTTTGGACCTCGATTCGGACATGTTGGAAGCACCCGTACTTCATTCCGAAGCCAATGGGAGGGGTCTACAATCCCGAACCAGTTACTAAGGGATCCCCAGTTCATGAATCTGGAAAATGACGCACACTCCGGGACGTTCTCCGTGCCTGTCGAGCATATCAACGAGCTGACCTTCGTACTAGAAGGTTCCGATGCGGATGCTGTCGTTGCGGCGAAACCTGTGCCGCATCGTTACATCGTTCGCAGAATGTATATGCGGCATCTGTAGTTAGTGCACATGTCAACGACGAAGTCATTAATGCATTTTTCCAGCTTCTCCAAGAACGGAGCACCAACTAATACGCACAAAGTCCGAGAACCCAGACAGATTTCCTAAATAATCTGACAAACAAAGGACGGTACCGGCTCCATGATTTCTTTACTTCCAAACGGGCGCGGTGTGGGTTACTATCCACCTTTTTCTATGTTATTCTTACTACAGCACCATACAACCTCCCCTGCATAGAATATTAAAACTGCAAACACGTTCACGGTATGCTACAAGGGACGCGGCATACACTTACCAACGTGGATGTATTTTTAATTCCGATCCATTTCGAAGTAGAATTCCACTGGATGTTGTACGTTATGGGTTTTAGACGTTACAATATCATCATCATGGACTCCAAACGTTCCAACGCACGTAATGTGAAAGTGCGGGACGTGAGAGCACACCTGAAACGTTGGCTGTAAGACGACGTGAAACGTCAGTCCGGAGCATCGGTAGCGCGAACGCTACGGATTCAGATGTGGACATACTACCCTTTTCCGCGATTCTGCGTATATCAGACGGATCAAGCGTCCTTTGGCGTGTTCTTTATTTACTATGCAGAGGCAATGGAGCGAAACGGACAACCTAAATTCAAGCATACAAACATTCGTGATCTACGTCATCATGAAATGATGGCGTTACTATTTGGGCATATCCCAAAAGGAAACACAAATTTTCTACAGTAGAAATATTTAGGGTGGCTTTTAAGTAGTATAATAAATTGATGTATAACAATTTAAGTTTTTAAAGATGGATACCGAACGCTTGGATACTATGTTCCCGTATAAAGACTTGTCTGTGTGAAGATTGGTACCGAACGATGATTACGGGAAGCGCTACAATTATAGAGGGTACACCGAGCATGTAAAGAGGTTTTATGTAGCGTTTGGACTAGATGTTGCCAATTTTGAGGCCTTCAATGGTATATCTGTGCATGTCGTCCTCACTGGATAGGAAAACTGTAAGAGCTTCCACACGGACTTCAGGTAGGTATTCGATCGGGCGAATGGCCTGCATCGCTACCGTCAGCCTATTTCGCATTAGACGCTGCACTGTTCTCTGCTTTTTCACCGACTGGGTCTCCGTTACCACCACGCGCCCCACTGTCGATGTGACCTTCGTTCCTTTTATTCCCCGTACTTTCAATTCCATTCGAGCCCCTACCACCTTTATCTTCACCACTGTTGCGCCCATCTTCTCCGTCCCCACCGTCATCTGCTCCTTTGATGGCTTAATTCTGCCCATCCGTCTGTCCACCTGGTATTAAGTACACCGTGTGTACTGGGGGCGGTTGTAGTGTACTGTTATTATTGCATGGTACATTATCCCCCATCGCAAAATAAAGTTTATCAGTTGCATGAGCTCGTCGACGTCACATAAAAAAGCTCCCGCCCACATGGCTGCAGTACAACTGCAGCACGGTTTCCAGCTTCTGCACTTCCAGCACCGGCATGCGTGATCTTTCCATGTGCAATTTAAACGGTGTAGGGATGTATGATCAATTCCGAGTTCCGCATATCTTCCGGAATGTATTCCATAGTAATTTTTTTCACTTCCTTGCCGTGGTGCTTCCTAAAATCATTCTCGTATGCGGAAAAATCTTGCACTGCGCTCAATAATGAGTTTTCCATCCTCACAGTTCCGTTTTGCCTCTTGCCACTAGACTATATCTTCAACATCTCACCTTGAGTCTAAAATTTCCATCGCGACGATAATGCACACACACATCCGCCACACCAGTATTGTGGACGACACTTGGATTAGTCCGGAGGAGTTCGGTGATGGACCTCTTCCGATAAAGCCCATCGACGAGAATAATCCTTTACCCATTAACAATGTCTCCTTCATTAAACACGTCTTTCACAGGCGCATTAATTGACGGATTATCAAAACTTCGAATGACGATGAATCCATTAGTCAACGGCTGGTAACCATAGTCCATAACACTCTATCTCATATTAGCTAATTGTATCGTAGAACTTCCTCGCAAAGGTATGTCTGCCTCTTCCACTGAGCTCACATCAAAACGCACTGCCATATTGGCATAGTCGCTGGTGTTGAAAACCAGTTGCCTTGAACGACTCCTCTTCATGGTCCGAGGTCTCCAAGTCACTCCCTACTGTGCCTTGCGGCTCTATGTCAACGTGTGCTTGACCACTTTTTTCTTGTGGAAAATGCGGGATTCTCCACGGTATCCGCTGCTTGAACTTATTTCCTGACGTTCTAGGCGAAGGTCCGTCCTGGTTGTCCGCAGATGACGTGTGAGACTTGCTTCCTTCCTTTGTCCGCACAGGTGGTTTAAAATCGTTGTCACTGTTGCGTGCAGGGTATGCTTGGCTGGGACGAGTGGACCGTCTTTCACTAGTAATTTCTACGATATCGCAAGACGTTCTGAACAGACTTGGATATATTACCAGGCCATTTAAATCGCGTGCATGTCCAACCAATTATGTCTCTGATGTGGATGAAAAGGCCGACAACAACTACATAAATTCTAACTACCCTGCTGTACGTAGTGGAAATTTCAAAACAAGTTTTAACAACGCCCTTATGGCTGTTGAGAATGACACGCTTAAATTTTTTAAACATTCAACTGCATATATGGCTACCTCATTAAAAAGTATGAATATAGCAAAGGCCAAACTCTGATGTAAAATTCAAGGTTCGTCATTGCAGACCCCATACCTCCTGTTCAGGACACGCAGTGCTATTAATCTCCCTTTCTAGTCACACGACGACATTTTAGCTTCAAGGATGCCAGAAGTTTTCAAGAGCACCGAAAAGTTACTAGCAACAGGAGGACATGTAGTTCTGTTCTACTCGTCTATTCAGTTCTAAGACTGGTATAAATCTTTGGTTTGTTACAGAATTGATATACCCCTAAAACATCAACGTCAAAGCAACAGTCGCAGAAGTCGTAAGGGCCAATTCTATGTGCTAGAGGAAACTGTAAATGTCTACGTACGTAGAAAAGGCAGGTTTCTTCAAGGAGTCACAAGTTCTTCGACCACATCAATTTTTATGAGATTACCATCCTCTTCTGTAAACTGATTGTAACTAAACCGTTTCGTACAACGCCCAAGGTATCATCAAGTACACTTAACCACGTTATTGCAATTTTATGGCCGAGTTACCTGCTTTTATGCTTCCTGAAGCTGTTTGGTACCGACATAATTGTAGTACAGTTTCATCTTTACCTGTTTTTTCATCGTTGTTAAAACGATTCACTATTGACTGCTATGTATTATGAAACTGAAGTGAACGTGGGAGATGTTTCAACTACTTTTGAGATGCGAACCTCACAACCGATTTTCATATCTGATATCAGTATTTACGCAGTAAGTAAATGAATGTAAACGTACGGAGAGAAGAAATTAATGGTGACAAAACCATGAATTTTAGGCTTGCGTGAAACTATGATCTGAAGAAAAGATTGTAAGATGAACGTTTGTGGAATATGAGTAATATTTTCGCGAATATGCGTAGTCGAGCAGCACGGATGTGCTATTCACGTGGTTACATGGATCACCACTGTCGATGCTACAGCCGTAATATTGGACGTTATAAGTGCACTTGCTGTATAATGTACGGCGAGGCTGCATGATTAGAATGGAAGTGAGACGTATCACTATGGAAGTATAAAGTTAAACTAGAGTTATCCTAGTCATCTTTCAGAGTGTAGCTCACTTAGTCAGTTTATTGGGCTAAATCAGTGAAGCTCACTTCCATAGCCACGCAGGTGATTACGCTAGCTGAAAACAACTCTCTGTGTTTACAGAGGTTCAAGATTCCTTCCGGCTGCTTTTATGCAACGTAGGGCAAGCGAATCTTCTCGCTCTAACAAAAAGAACAACATCCTGAATTCTCACTCTACTACTACGTGACAACTTCAAATCCGATCAACCTATTCCTCGCAGAAGCCGCGCGATCATCCAACAAGCCCGTGTCATCTACGCCAGTCGTGTCAAAGGAAAAATGCCAGTCTTCGAGACTCAGCGGTTCCATCATCTATTCTGCCCCGTGGCTATCATCGAACAGTATAGGTCGATAACGTGAGTCTCGCAATCCAGGATATAGTTCACTACCCTCATCGGCATTACGAGCAAGGTTGACAAGAAATAAAGTAACAGTGTCTTGTTGCGCAGTAAGTAGATGCAGTTGGCTTCTCACTGAAACAGTTTCGAGAGTACTTTTTGATAAAGTTTGTTGCTGAGTTCCCTACAAAAAGCATTTCCGCTTATCATATAAAAAACCTGGCCTTACAGCCACTTTAAGTGGCTGTAAGGCCAAGTTTTCTTATATGATAAGAACACTGTAATTTTTAAAGTTTAAAGGGGTTGGGATATCCCGAACGGATAAAAGGATAACACAAGAAGTCAGAAATGGCGTACTAAGCAGTAGAGCGGCAATGGTTAGTATGAAAGCCAATAAGCCAGAGTCCTTTCATGGGATTAAAGATGCGATACTGGTTAAAACTAGGTTGTACCAAGGTGTACCAAGTGGAAATTTACCTAGACGTTTGCAAAGAAAATATCCCACAGCAACTGATAGATGGAAAAAAAGGAATATGTGTGTCCACACAGATGGGGATAATGATAAAAACTGGTGGTTAATGATGGTAGAGGCAGGGAAGCTCCTTGTTAGTGGGATAAACTTTTGGCTTGTGTTAAGAACGATATTATTGCTAACGACAGAATTCACAGAGAGAAAGAGACAGACAGACAGACTGCGCGGTTTATCGCAACGATCGAGATTTTTTACATACTTGAGTCAGTTCCGCAACATTGGGATAGCTGTCTCTGGTATGAACGAGCGGGAAAGGCCACATTGTTTCGGTTTCGGTTTGAAACCACGAGTTAGACTAGAGGTGCTCAAGACCAATACTGAGAATGGGAACGATGCATCAAAAATTGCGCTAAATGTGAATAATGCTCTTATGGTCCATTACGACTAAAAAGGATGTCCAAAACACTCATGTACCTCGATTGTTGAAGTTGAAGTCTTCGAGACGGAAGAAGTTGCCAGCCCAATGCGCTTTTGCACCGGATTGCTTAGTCATCGGATCAAATACCAGGTAAAACCGTATGGTCTTGTAGTCTACCTAAGATCTAGTAGTTCTACTGTACTTGGTCTGAGATTCAGGGAAGACAATTTACAATAGTTATGGCCGTTAAAAATGGTACAGTAGTGAACTTAGCACCCAATAAGTGTCGACCATATGGCTGAAAGACTTCGAGGTATCGAAAGACCCTAACTATAGAGTCTCTTGAACTAGCGCTGAGCACAGCCGCCCCTGTCTTAAAGCCCAATATGTGGTCTTGTAGTCCTGATTTCAGTATATCTCAATATCGATAGACGTGAAATCATTGAAAACAAGCGTAGTTAATGAATAAGTTTCCATATTTTAAAGTTGTAATCGTTTTCATCTATCCATATATGCACTACACATTACAATGAAATCATATCGCGTCTTATTTATTTGCAAGTAATCTAAAAACCCGTAACGTACATCCGAATCACGTCTACAGGATATAAGTGGGATCCAGTATCAAGAAGGAAACTTAACTACCCACAGATTTCTTCCTTTTCTAAAGAACTTTTTGCTTCAAGTAAATACCGTTTGAAGTAATGAGCATTAAAATATGAAAATAATAAGCGATAATATAGTCATCATAGAAACTTTAAAAGTAAACTTTTGGGGGTTTTATTCTGAGCCAATTAAATACTAACAAGTTAAACTTGTGTCTACTATAATACTAAGGAAACCGACATCGATTTAATCCATTGGCCACTTCAGTGTCACATGAATGTAATGCGGTCGTTAAAAGTGTGTTTTAAAAACTGTACAAGAATCGTTATTTAAAATGAACTCTCACAATATGAGTATTATTCAGTCCAACTATTGGACGACTTGGTAAACTACTTGTGAAATACATTAACTAATTTTACACAGTCATGAGAAAATTATATAGTATTATTACGAAGCTTTTTGCATACATTTATGTATATTAAAATGGATTGCTACTTATATTATTAATAGGTGTAGCAATCCATTTTTAATCAAGTAATAATGTAAACATTTATTTTAATCGTTCTTAACAGTATTCGAATAGTATGCATATCATTGCCCTGATTACGACTACTTTTCAATTGAAAAGTTTGTTCATTTTAAATAGTTGAATTACATACATGATGATAAATATCAGGATAGTTTTAGAAAATATTCCATAAATATATTATTACTATTCTCTGAAGTTTTGAAACTGTAAAAGAATCATAATAATGTATCTATCGTAATATTTTCATACTAATAAATATGAAAAATTGTAGAACAACAAAACATTTCTTCAGGGATTAAAAGTAAAACAATAAGTACACTGTAAGTACACGAAAAGGTTTCAGAAAATGAAGTCATGTATTTGAGTGATATCTTTTCGAAAAAGAATTCCAATCTACCGTCTCATCCTCACAAAGAACTCATCCTCTTTAATTTCCGTTCAACAATTTGAACAAAAAAATTTACAATTTTTTGACCTTTCTGTTTATCCTCAACACTGTAAAAGGTTTGCTTATTCTATAGTTTAAGAACGAACTAATTTACGATCATATTGACGTCCCATAAAGCTGAACGAAAACAAGATCTCCATCAGTACAACGAGAAACCCTTTATAAGCCCGGCTTCACAGGGCAAGAGCACTTTTCCGTTCTGCTACACAGCCATACCCACGTTTCACCAACCGAAGCATGCACTTCAATGAAAAGATATTTCAGCACAAAACATCTTCAAAACAAGCGACATTGGCCAATGGACACTCAACTTCCGCAACAAGACAACCTTATTGTCCCTCCATGTGAACCGCAAATGGCGTGCGAAATCATCGAACCGCAGACCACGACAAAGGTCGAGCCAACGGTTGAGCCTCACCTTGAACCTCACAATCAACCCATTTTTGAGAGCTCCGTACAGATGGGCTGTACGCTTCAGCCCCATGGACATTCAAGCACGCAATTTCCGGCAATCATTTCGGCCAGCTTCCATCGCCGTAGCGCTCTCCGCCATCTCAGCCAATTTCGCAGCAATCAGTGCTGTGAAAACGGGACGTGCTCAATGTCAGATCCGAATGTTCTGTTACATGATAGCATTGTTCTTTGGGAGGAGCTTGGATCTGGCGCGTTCGC
>JAVCKV010014042.1:0-25974 GCA_032274145.1 Herpochondria borealis | reverse complement strand
CGAGGATCATCAATCATCAAGCACACTGCTGTCAAACACCGTTTGCCCCAAAGCCTGAAAGTCTAATCTTCCTTTACACCATTGTTCAATCACATCGTTTCATTTCATTTCATTTCAATTCAATTTCAAGCATGCCGACCCTCCCGCCCCCAATGAATGCCCTCGTGACTCCGTTATTAACGGATCTGTATCAGCTCACCATGACATACGCTCACTGGAAGAACGGTCGTCACAACGATCCCGCAACGTTTGAGCTCTTCTTCCGAAAGAATCCCTTTCGAGGAGAATTTACCATTTTTTGCGGACTCGATGAAGTCCTCAAGTTTGTGGATAACTTTCGGTTCTCAGACGACGAGATTGCCTACTTGAGAGAGTCGCCAGCCCTCAAGAACTGCGATCCTGACTTCTGGGAGTACTTGCGTCACATCGATTGTTCTGAAGTTACTGTGCGCGCACTCAAGGAGGGAACCATTGCATTTCCTCGGATTCCACTCATTGTTGTGCAGGGACCATTGGGAATTGGACAGTTGTTGGAGACAACGTTGCTGACACTTGTCAACTATCCCTCGTTGCTCACTACCAACGCTGCTCGCATGGTGCTTGCTGCAGAAGAGGAGAATGCCGCCACGCACAAAAAGAAACCAGTTTGTGTCGAATTTGGACTCCGACGTGCACAGGGCCCGGATGGAGGATTCAGCGCTTCCAAGTACTCTGCTGTGGGAGGCTTTGTGGGCACCTCCAATGTACAAGCTGGAAAGATGCTGGGCCTCAAAATTGCTGGGACACACGCTCATTCATTTGTTCAATCGTATCGTCATCTAGATGAAGTCAAGAGCGTAACAGCGATGGACAAGAAGACTGGAGAGGTAGTTCTTTTACTGCCACGCGTCCTCAAGTATAGACAGGAAAATGAAGATCACTACAAGCTAACAAACGACGGCGAGTTGGCTGCGTTCATCGCCTATGCAAGCGCCTTTCCTGAGGCCTTTCTCTGCCTCATTGATACGTACGACACCATCAAGAGTGGGGTACGCAACTTCTGTCTGGTATCTCTGGTGCTAGATGATCTCGGGTATACACCTCTTGGGGTTCGTCTCGACTCTGGCGATCTCGCCTATCTCTCAAGGAGATGCGCTAAGGTATTCTCTGATATGGATCGACCCTTCTTTGACACGTTGGACATTGTGGCGTCAAACGACATAAACGAAGAAGTCTTGCGGGCGCTGAACAAGGAAGGACACGCCGTCACTGTCTTTGGGATCGGCACCAATCTGGTCACGTGTCAAGCACAGCCGGCTCTTGGCTGCGTCTACAAGTTAGTTGAGATATCTGGAGTACCACGTATTAAGTTGTCGCAGGATATTGCGAAGGTATTGATCCCAGGGCAAAAGAAACCCTACCGCCTCTATGGAGTCGATGGGTGGCCTCTTCTGGACCTTATGATCCAGGAGAGCGAAACAGCGCCTAGCGAAGGAGTTCGAATATTGTGTCGTCACCCATTTGTGGAGCGAAAACGTGCTGCCGTTACACCTTCGAAAGTCCTCCCCCTTCATCAAGAATTCTACAAGAATGGCGAGTCCCTGATCCCTATTCCTGATCTCGACGAAACCAAGCGCTACGTGCAGGCACAGCTCGCGTGTATCCGAACTGACGTGTTGCGTCCCATCAATCCAGCGCCCTACAAGGTATCCGTTTCGCAGGACCTATTTACGTTCCTACACGACTTGTGGCAGGAAGAAACGCCAGTCGCGGAGATCAGCTAATTACGCTACTTGTGTCCGGATAATTATATGTGTCCAGTATGGGGTCAGAATGTATGAAGATCTATGTTACTATATTCCACTACGTCGCTTCTTTGGGTCTGATTTACGTTTCTTGTTGCTGAACTTTCCCTTCTTATGCTTCTCTTTCCAAGCATTGCGGCCAGAGGTGCTCTTTCCTGTTCCATCGCGGGTACTAGAATAGATCTTTGGTTCGTCGTCTTCCTTCTTCTTATCACCATCCTCATCGCCTTCAAAAAATGCATCGAATGCTCCATCTGCATCCGGCGTATTATTGTAGTTCTGCAATGGATCGTTGTCCGTGCGTCGTTCACCAGTAGCTCCTCGAATCTTGCGCTTCTTGCGTCGACGACGGTGCAAGTCTGCAACTTGCATACCTCGCGGTAACATGTACCGTGGCACATGCTTTAGATGTTCCTGGACCTTGGTAGGGTTGCTTATTCGATCATGCTGCAAGAGCTGAAGGTCAGCAGGGTTTTCATCAAAATGGTTTTGGAGGCGCTCTGAATTCATCAACTCGTTCTTCAGCTCATTGGCACGAGCTTCCTTGACAGCCACCTTGGTGACAGCGCGCTGCACATCCTCCACACGATACCGAAAGCCCTCGAGTTCCACCAGGTCAAAGTCAAGGGGCGACGGCTGTACCAACGCTTCAGCTCGATCTTGCATCTCTTCCGGTCGTTGGGCTTGAAGAACACCTCCCCCTGGCCTGTCTGGTTTCAGAGACGGCTGAGCTTTTTGTAGCTCCGTCAAGAGATCCCAGTTTGGCTGCGACTCCTGCTCTACCAGTGTCAATGCTACTCCTCTGTGACCACCACGAGCGGTTCGACCGACACGATGAGTATAGGCGTCAGCCGACTGGGGCATGTCTACATTCACGACGAAACTCACGAGGCGAAAGTCAGTTCCTCGGCTCACTCCATATTCCGTCGAGCTTGCGTCATCAGTAGCGATGAGATAATCAAAGTTACCAACGTTGAAATGTTCAATAATGTGCAGCCGAGATTTGAGCGGAAGCTCTGCATTCAGTACAGCTGCACGAATATGAAATTGCTCAAAGAAGAGCTTCAAACGGTAGCCGGCATCGGTTGAATTGACAAAGAAGAGTCCCTTTCCCTTTAAGAGACCGAGCTTCAAGAACACGTAGAGAACCAGATTCTTATCCTTCTTGGGTAGTGACAAGTAGAATTGTATGAGTTTCTTTGATTTCTTGTCGTCGTCATCCTCTTCCTCGAGCTTGACAATGGCAGGTGAGTGCAGAACAACTTGCTTGAGTTGCTGAAGCTCCGGTGATAGTGTTGCCGACATAAGTAGTCCTTGACAAACCTTTGGAATGTTCTTGATGATCTCTGTGACATCTTCAGTGTAGCCAAAGTTGAGAACAAGATCAGCTTCGTCCACAACAAGGGTCTCAACCGTCGTCTTGATCTGTTTCTTCAAGACATTCCCCTTTCTTAGAAAATGCAACAGAGATGCAGGCGTTGCGACAACGACATTTGGTCTATCACGTAGCATGGCTTCTTGACGAGCGCGATCTTCTTTGGATGTACCAGATAGCACTGCCATCGAGATGACTTCTGTGCAGTAGTAGCTGAGTTGTTCCACCACTTTCGACACTTGAGCACACAGTTCCTTGGTTGGGACCAAAACAATCCCCTGCACACCATCTACATCATTCTTCTTGCTGAGAATCTTATGAAGGAGCGGCAAGGCGTAGGCGAGTGTCTTAACAGACCCTGTTCTAGCTCGCACAAGCAAGTCGCGGCCGTCGCGAATGGCCAATGGTAAGCATTGTGATTGCACCAACGTTGGTCTGACATGCCCCAATCGGCTAATGGCTTTCTTCAATCGTAAATCCAACCCCACTGAGTCGGAGAGTTCAATGAAGCTCAACGACGGGTCTAGCAGAGACGACATGGCCTCGATCAAGTTTGATGGGAAAGTGTGTTTTCAGATTTTGATTTTCAGTTTGGGTGGCTGTGGCAAGATTTTTTCTCAGAACTATTCCGAAATCAAACGATGATTCCTGATTCCAAACGAGATTTGGCCATGAAGATTTGCCAGATTTGATTTTGAGACATCATCAGAGGAATCCAAATCTCTCAACTGTTGCTTCTCCGAACTAAGCTTTGCCAAGATGGTCTCCCTCCCAGCACTGTTCCCTCTACTCTGCTTCCTTCTCTTACCGTTCCTTGGGCAATCGCTTTCAGCACCAAGCAGCGAGAAGCCCCCACTGTACGGCATTCAAGGATCAGGATGGGCGTCGCCGACGTGGAACTGGGGATCTGCGATTGGAACTGGGCATGATTGTGCCATGATTTGTCGAAAAGACTATGCAACCAAGGAAGCTAGAGAGGAACTGATTGCAAATTTAATTGACACCCGCATTCCGGAAGATTTTGAGGTTGTCAAACTGGTCCTGGCTTTGGTAATGCAAAAAGCCAACAACCGGAAACCTTGGGGTGGACAAGTTGAAGCATCCTATACTCAAGTCTTGAATGCCATGGTTGAGGCAGAGCGATATGAAGAAGAAGAGGAAGAAATAGGCACTCGTCGGTTCGTTCAAGATTTGCAAAAGCGGTTTGTGTGGTTGGAACCCGAAGTGGAGGACAAGATTGCCATGAATTTGGTTTTGTACGACGCTGAAGACGACTTTGATTTGGCACGAAGACGATGCTGTGGGTTGACATTGAAGGCCATGGACTTTGTAGACTTTGGCTTGTAGTGAAACGTGTGAGGATAACAAAAAGGCCGTGCATTTCAGCTGTAGGAGCATTCGGTCGGGTGTACGTCTCCTAGAGGACGAATGCGCGCATGAGCATGTGTGCGCGCACTGGGGAAATATTTGCATCATCGAAACTGTATCGTACAAAACCCAGAGCAAGAGCAACATGGCGCCGACTTCGACTACATTGTCGTTTGCCCAAACGACCACCTCGCCCTTGACGTCATTCAAAGGAAGAGGAGAGCAATTGTCAGGTAAAATAGATTCAGAAGGACAGACTCTCCGAGTCCGGCGCGATTTGACAAGTGGCGAATCAACCACGTTGATTTATCGAAGCTGTTACAGACATTTGATTTATCGTGTTATCTACTGCTGGAATCATCAACACCGACAATGTCTGTTGACTGGAACCCCTGGAATCGGAAAGACCATTTTCGGTTGGTTCTTGATCCGCTACTTGTTTTTGGAAGAATTGGCCAAGGGTATTGTCTATGTTGTCAAGCAATCTTTGTATGTGATAACGAATGATGTGGATATCCGCGAAGAGCTCGGCCTCACTTCTACCATCTCAGTTTTTAATGAGCTCAACAAGCTGCACAACAATGCGCTGCTCGAGGACAAGCGCTTTGTTGTGCTTCACGATCCCGAACGAGAAGCAACGGACCCTTCCAGTAATCGTGCAGAAAACGCACCATGTCGTATATTTATCCTTTCCTATGGACATAAATACATGAGCTATTTCGACTCAAAGAATGTCGGTCCAAAGTTGCAAGCATGGTTTTACACCCCCCCTTGGGGTGTCCAGGAGGGGAAGAAGCATGAGACTTCTCTGAAGGCTACCAACTCTTTTCTGAATGTGGAAAAATGCTGGAAGTGCTTTGCCGGAAGCCTACGGAAGTGGATGCAAGCCGAAGGCGACAACGACTTCAATCATCTCGTGGGAAAATTAGTTCAGTTCATAATAACTATGGTCAAGACACACTCTCGTGCGCATACTCAAAATCATTCCGACCCCAGCGAGTGGCGCGGCATGCTTGTCCAAGTTGATGTCCCTTTCGATGAAGCTGCTCCTTTCTGGCCTTCTGCGAACATACTCTCCGCCGTGACAGCTCCGGTTGGAAATGTTGTGCGTGTGTTTTGTTGTGTGCTGCCGCACTGAACTCATTCTCCGTCATGGACTAACTAGTATGTACTCCTCTTTTTCGCGCAGGCTCCTGTTGTGATTGAGGAAGGAGTCGATGATGATGATGATGATGGATATGAGGAGGAAAGAGAGGTCCCTACCTCAGAAGGCGTGAATGTCCCGAACTCATTCGAGCAGAAAGCGTTTATAGTGGGATCCCATTTCATACTTCAGCACCTTATCGATGCGGCTTCTAATCTTGGGAAAGATAATCATATTACTTTTCTGGCAGCACTGAGTTCTGAGTCAGGATACGAGGACATCTATGGGCGTATGTTTGAGCCTCATGCTCATTGTTTGACACGGAAACGCGGCGGCGAGCTACGTATGCGTCGACTGACCAGGAACGGCCATGATGAACCAGAACAGAAAATCACGCTGCCCTTGCCGAGAGATACCTACAGATTTGGTGGACATGACCCCAAAGCTCTTCAGAAGTTGGAAGATGGTTGGTGCTCAAGCGGCTCGTATCTCCTTCCGTTCTCCACCACTTTTCCTACCTATGATTCAATTTACATTGTCGAAGAAAATGTTCTCCGGTCCGATGGAGGGGAAAATTTGATTGCTTTGAATTTCCAGATGACAGTCTCAGGAACAACTGGACTCCCACCCCGTCCCAAGCACGCCATGCGTCGGTATGTCAGGTGCCGTATCAATGCGGTTTGTAAAGATGCAAATACCTCGTTTTCTGAGTCGGTGACTGTGTTTGCTGTCCCAGATGCTTGTTTTGATGATTTTACTTTCCAGAAAGAGTACATCAAAGATACGAAAACATATTCCAAGCTTCAGCCAAAAGAACAATATGTTGTGGCAGTCCCAGAGGATGCTTTCAAGTTGGACGAGGATATGGTTCGAGCAAAGAAACGCCGACTGTGAAATCGTACCAGACATGCCGTCGTGACCTCTGTAAAGATGATTTTTAGTTTTAAAAATTCCTAAATATATTCGTTGAAGTGCATTTTTGTGACAGACAGTATATAATTCCATTGGATGGAAGGCCTCCACGCTTGAGATCGGGGCAATCTCGCTTGAAATGACAGCCAGAGAAATGCAAGCTATGACTTGCGACACCGCCTTTGTACACGACCACACGTTTGACGACGTGAAAAACTACAAGACACTTTGGCTTTGTTGAATGTAGCAAATAGTTCTTAAAGTATTCGAACGGGAAGTCCAGAGCGAAGAGCTCGAGGGATACGGCTTCGCGCAATTGGTTTAAACTACTGATGGTCTTGCCAGTACTCGAGTAGCTGGCAAGGGTTTACGTACATTTTATACTAAACATTGTCGTAGAATTTCAAGGCGTTTGAAAAAATGGCGCACTCGGCGACAGCAGAGAACGCGCCGAAACCTGAAGTGCCCTACGAGCAGTAGATACTAATCCTTGCTGTAGAAATTCAAGGCGTTTGAGTTGTGGCGCAACACTCCAATTCAAAAAAGCCCCCGTTTTGTCACAACATCACTCTGTCTCTTTTTGCAACACCCACAAACGATCCTCGCATCCACCCCCCATCACCATGTCTCTTGTTAACATCACAAACGTTGTCGTTCTCGACAACCCAACAGTTTTCACAAATCCATTCCAGTTCGAAATCACATTCGAATGTTTGCAAGATCTGTCAGATGGTGAGTTAGAATTGCTGCAACGTTTCGTTTGTGGAAGGTGGTCATACTTCTTTTTCCTCAAAATTTTGATACTAACGGCCGTCTTCCTCTAGACCTCGAATGGAAAGTCGTCTACGTCGGGTCCTCTGACTCTGCTGACTACGATCAAGAATTGGAGGAAGTGCTAGTTGGACCAGTAACACAGGGGTGTCACAAGTTTGTACTGCAAGCAGATGCTCCAGATGCAACTCAGATTCCAAATCTACTCGGTGTGACCGTTGTACTAATTACGTGCTCCTACCAAGAGCATGAATTTGTACGTATTGGCTACTACGTTAACAATGAGCTACCCGAAGCTGGTGTCGATTCAATCATGGGAGATGATGAAACACTACCACCACAACAACCCCTTCCATCTACATCAGTGGACCTCAGCAAGATTCTACGAACAATTCTGGCGGATAAACCACGCGTGACACGCTTCAGCATTCCTTGGGATCAAGACACGGCACTAGTGAATACCGAGCAAATCATGTCACCCATCCAAATGATGCGGAACGAGGCACCAAATGTGGTATCGCCCGCTGACGATGGGATGGAAATGTAGATAAAATGTAATGCTACCACGATAGAAGGGGATATTTTAAATGTATATGGATTCATATTATACACAATTTGCTCGAACTCCTTTTGAAACGAATCACCTTGACAATGATAGATTTCAGAGAGACACAATCACTGGATGGATACTGGCTGTATTCGAAGACCGCGCGGCACAATGAGAGTCCTCACCCAAGCCAACCAGATCATACGATGTAGTTTGATCATAAATGTGATTCTGTAGCAATGAGATACTGTGTCCAGTGGACTTTAATAGCGTGCATACATTTACACTAGAGTCATTCGTAAACAACTTAGCTTGCGTCACATCACATCGTAACTTTCGCTACCTGTAACACAACATGGGGGATTCATTCTCACAGGCCAAGAAACGGTCTTGGCGCTCAGAAATACAAATTCAGGCAACATGTCATCAGCTCGTCACAACAACTTGATTTGCAATGGGTCCTGCTCCCAGTACGGCGCGAAAGACGTGTCCCTTACGACCCTCATTCAAACCATTGTGTAGTTTCGCCAACTCTTTCTGCGACTTTGTCTTGCCCCTGCGAACCAACCGTGCCGCGTCACGTCTCGTAATTACAGCGGCTTCCAAACAACGTTCTGTCGCAGCTTCCCAAGTGAGTGTGTACTTTGAACACTCCGACAGTGGTTCTGGTTCATGAGTCAATGCGTACTGCAGTAGTTGGCAGAACTCTTTCTTGTTTCGGTACATCAGACAGTTGGGAAAGTCTTCAAAGAAGATGTTGGAGGGGTGGAAGGGGATGAGGACAAACTTGCCCATTGCGACAGCTTCAGCAGTCGCTGTACATAGCACTTCTGACAGTGATGGATTTACGAAAACCTTGTAGTCAGTGCAGTACTCGAGATGGTCTTGTCGACCAACAAATTTAGCAGGCATTTTCCGAAAGGCAGTCTGAATTTCATCTTCGTCAGGACCAGCTCCGATGATATCGATATCAAAATAGGCGCCAGTTTGTCGCCGAAAGCATGTTTCCAGGTTGAGCATGACATCAAGTCCCTTGGCCCAAAGTAGCTTCCCCAAAAAGTAGACCCCTTGCTTGGGACGAGACACCTGAAGAAACTCAGATCGTATGCCATGAATGTTTGACACAACTTCCTTTTCTTGCGCATACGTTTGCAAGACAGGAGATAGTTTAATCAGTTTGTGGCAGTAGGCCTTGACCATCCATGCTGATAGGCCATACATGAAGGCAGACGCGACCAAACTTTCTTTTTGGACATCTGAGAGGCAGAAAGAATGAGTTACAACGCTTCAACGTGTAGTACATCTAGCTAGCAGTATTCACACGCATACTTACAGGCAACATAATTGGTATGACCAACTCCAACAACGTGTCGAAAGATATCTGTCCACAGGCGCTTACCCGGTGCTCGATAGACGTTCAAGTGCTCAGGCTCTTCAAGAAAGCAAACATCTAGCTTCTCGTCTCCGAACAAGGAACAGATATCCCCCATGGCAAAAATCGAGGCATATCGTGCATGATACTTGGCAGCATACCACACAATTCGAATGCCACCCTGGCTTACATCAGCCTCCAAAGGAAGTGTCTGTGCCAACCAGCTTCGAATATACGAGTCTTGATCGTCACGTGTAGCATCCTTCCACGACTCGCCATAGAGGGCAACACGATCGTCTGCCGTTTCCAACCAGGGCAAGACTAGAGTTACCGTACATCGACCCTCTGCAAAAGGACGATTGAGTTGAGAGAGATAGGCTGCACGCAAGAGAGGATTAATGGCTGTCCCTGTCATCCAAGGCAAGGCAGCAGTGGTGACTACAAAGAACTCTCGGACGTCATTCGACGGTCTCAAGTCGCTTTCCGATGTGGGTAAATCTCCATCGAGCATGTCAAGTTCGTCTTGGGTAAAATCAGTGGCATCAGAGAGGTTTGACCACGAGGATGCTTGAGGCATGGAGCAACTCACTGTCTCTTCTTCGTCGTTCATTAGTGACGAAGGCGAGCAAGGGAGTACCAGCTTGGACCGTTGTCGACCAAACGGGTCGGCTTTCGGGGAAAGTATCTTAGAACAAGTCACCGTCTCTTCGTGCTCATCTTCATCTTCATACAATGTCGAAGATGACGATCGCCGTGAAGGAGTCTTTGACTCAGTCTTCTCCACCGTCTTGGCCTGCTGTAACTCTACTCTTGAATTGCTGTTTCCCATTGTTGAGCCTGCCACTGCCTCTTAGGTCTTGGATGTGATGGAGGGATATGGAATCGTTGTATTCTTTGTTACTGGGGGTTTCAGAACGCATTTTTTTGCCAGCCAGCTGCTTGTCACTTTCGTCAGCTTGGTGACGGATCGTTTGAGCGAAATATTTAGTATTTCAAAGTGCTTCAGGTGTGGAGATCAATACAAATGCCTGTCCAATCCTACGACGCAAATTAGTAGCCCTCCACGTATATATATATATACGTGTATATAGTGTTTATAGCTATATCAGTGTCAATGATGTGATGTGGCATTCCCGTGAATAATAAATTACAGTATGAATATCAGCACAGTACTGTACCGACTGCACACCCCCGCCGTTACTCGCTAACGGTACTGTAGAATTCAAGGACATTAAGACACTTGGAGGAGCTGTACACGAACATGGTAGGCGAACTTGATGTAGTGACATGTTGAGAAATGTCCGTTGCAATTGAGCGATGGAGTTTGATCGATCGTAATCGGTGGTCGTCGTAGAAGATTCGATGGTATTGTTCCGTGCAGTCGGTCAAAGGCCTGTGGATAGCCAGCTCAGTCGGTGCTTCCGCTACTCTCTACACAGAAGTCAGCTAACTGCCGTCTTCAGCTCTCTAGAGTGGTAATTTCGGCGCCACCAGCTCTGTAGAACTGCAAAAGCTCAACCCACGAGCCATGACCATGCAGTAGCTAGATGGAGAAGGGGCTGCTGCCAACTCCTACAGTAGTGTAGTTGGTACCCTATTGTACTAGAAGCTGCTGGACATCACCTCAGCAACCCGTTGTAACGTGCTCCGCACGTGACTGACAAGTAGTAGGCATCATCATGACTGGAGATTGATGCGTAACAAAACATCTCTCTGCTGCAGCGCGTACTCTAGCTAGGGACTACAGAGGGCCCTCTCGCTCTGCATCCCTTTCCTCTCTCCCCCATTTTTTAATCGAATTTGCTCTCTCGATTAGACCTCTTCCAATGCTTCATTGCAGTTGAAAGGGAACGTGGAGGTTATTAGTGCGCCTCTACCTAGAGATGCGGTAGCACAAAAGTATTTTTATAACAGGCCTGGGTACCTTAGTTGCCATGAGATGCCACTAATTCGGCATTCTGATACGCTCCTCGCTCTAAAAGGCATGCCAGGTGTGTCCCGTGGCCGTGGGGGAGGATTCCAAACTGAGCTTGTGCTGCCAGGGTGTGTCGCGGCATATGTCGCGGGAACTTTTCTCGTCGCGTAGAACAACGGCTAACAGAGATCGACCGAAGACACCTTGACATAATCACCATCACGTTCGTCATGTTCTGTTCTTTGTGACGCCGGGTTACCTTTACATTCTAAATCATGCTAAAAATCTGCAGTACTAAAATTAATCTGCTACTCAGTAGCTAGTCAACGCAGCCAGCCATGTTGAGGTTCTGTTGGTTGCACCAGAGACCTTTTCTATCCATTGCAGTTCTCGTCCATCAAGAGAAGAAAGAAGAAAAACCTGCAAATCTACTAGGCCTTCTAGGCGGTGCCAAAAGCGTTCTCGCCTCGGTAGGTCGCCCACAAGTCGGGCCGAAACCTGAGCAGACTGTATAGAGTTGACACGGTACCATGGGCTGCGGCTTCCGCGAAAACTGCATTCACAGTAGCCATTTTTGTAGGCGATGCGCCCTCTTCTATTCTCAGTTTTCCTCGACCCATCTTGTTCAGCTGACAGTAATGGTCTAAGCGACCATCAGGACGATCGCCATAGAATTGCAAAAGGGTTAAGTTTGAGTCAGACAAGGCTCGGAGCAAAGGATTCGAGTCATATAGTCCTTGCAATTCTAGCACCTCCAACGTGGTGTTTGCTGCAAGTGCCTGCGCAATGGGCTCGATGTCCGTAATATAAGCAATGTCACAGACTCGAAGTGTGTGCATGGTTTTCGATTGCTGAAGTATTTGTGCCACTCCATGAACTGGGACGGAGCCCGAGAAGTTTAATTCTAAATCTCGCAAAGGGTACTGAGCGAGACCAGACAAGAAGTTGCTCCAGGCTAGTCCCTCTTCTGCGGTACTTTTGGTATCACCTGCAGGTGGTACAAACAAAGGTGATCGCCGCTCGTGCAAACCAGATCCACTGCGATCGCCCTGCTCCTCCAAGAATGCTACATGGCTTTCGGGGTCTTGCTCAGTCTCATTTTCAAAAAAGCTGAACTTCAGGTTAAGCGAAACTCCAGTTAGGTTCGGCATGCACTTCAGCATGTGCAGGAATGAATCGAGTTCTGTCACCTCGGTAAAGTCACACGTGATCTTGATGGACTCAATATGGTCAAGAACGAAGTGCGGTGGAATGGTGAAAGTCTGAGCTCTTAGTATATCGTGCGCATCGGTCAAGTCGTTGGCGCTTCTTATGGAAACGAGTGGCACAGAGCATTTCTTGAGCTCTGAAAGTGCACAGCCGAAACTGTCATGGTAGATTGTGACTTCCAAACTGTTGTCCTCCACAGATAGATGCAATGGTTTCGTGCCATCGTCAGGAGAGAGGGCTATGGTTAGCTTGATTTGGTTGATTCGGCCGTACTGCACCACATCTGTCAAGTGGGAGATTACATCCTGTGGGAAGGTTTGACCCCAGTCTTCGATACAGCCACCGAGACCAACCAACTTCGCCATATCCTCTCTACGAACCGTCTTGTAAAGTATTGGTATCATTTTCTTTCGCACTTTACTGCTGTTGTGGAAAAAAGCCGCACGCAAAATAGCCTCAAGTTGATGATCCTCGCCGGTCAGTGCATATGGGTACGCGTCCACGAGAAAGGAGAGCGCTGGCAAAGATGCTGCATTAGAATCGTTTTCTTCTTCGAGGTCATGGATAGTCTTAAGGAAGATTCGCGACAGATGGTCCCGGCCAAGGCGCTTAACGCACATCCTCTGGTCGGCAGCGACCACGGTCTTGAAGACGTCCAAGGGTGCTCCTTGAACGAAAATCCACAAAAGAAGAGGGACCAGAGTGTTCTCGTCGTCCAAGAGCTTAGCATCCTTGACACATTTCGGATGTTTCTTCACATGATCCTTCATTCGAACCCACAATTTATCCCTGGCATCCGTCGAAGATCTGATCAATTGGCAAATGTGCATGAGATCTCTTTGACGCGATAACAGAGGAAAGACGCGACTGAGTGAGCTACTCTTTCGCAACCCTCTTGGAGACTCCATCTCTCGATACGAGTTGGCTATTGGTGATCCATTCACTGGTTGCCGTACCGATTGCATCAATCTTCGTATCAAGCAATCAGGTATTGTGTTTTGATGCAACAGACCTGCAACTCTACATCATGTACAACACAGAACTAAAGGTATCTCGTGTTGAGTTTTTCTATTGAAGCGGTATCCAGCAGAAAGATGGATTCTTGTTCTGCGACTTGTCAATGTCTTCTATGACACGTGATCTTCCTACTGAATGAGAAAGGACAGGGTGTATTGTCACAAAGACGATCCATACTGACATTCTCATACGTCTTACTGTGACTGATGTACTCCACGTCGCACGTACACATCATCGTACTGACTATGGACATACTCCGTAACTGGAGTTCAGGTAGCTCATGATTGTACATTTATTCCACCGATGATACCGTAGCTAGAGAGACTACACTATCATAGAGAGTCATCCCTACCTGTACGCATAAATACTCAGATGTGTTTGCTAGTTCCATCTTATTTGTACTATTATGTCCGAAGCTACAAACGCACAGATTTCTGAGACTATTTTCTCATGACGCACGAAACACACTTGTATTCGAACTGCCTTTGTAATCCCATAGTGAAGTGACATTTTTAACGAGAGGCGTTAGGCTACAGTGACATTCCGCGAACTGTCTGAACACACACATGGTACGTACTCCGGAGCATTAGTCTTGCCAGTTTGTTGTAGTCTACGCCCCAGCTAGTCTTGCTAGGTCACCAGGTTTAGGTATATGACCGCAGGTTGGCCAACATGACAGAAGGAAAGCCGTTAGAATACTATTCCTTCATATGTAAGCCGATAAGGAAGAAATGAAACAAGTTTGTTGCGAATTGTTGGGCCGTCAGTCATCGACCATAACAAAGGCGTGATCCATATTGATGGCGACACAAAACTCCTATCCACCCGACCCACCATATTCGGACAGGATCTTCGGCACTGCCGAGGACAGGGGTCGAAAACGGCAATGATAGGAGGAAGATGTGTACTGAAGTACGTTACTATGCATGTACGAGTAGACTACTGTGCTGGAAGACAGCGAGATAGACAGTTACAGTGTACTGTACATATTTTTACAGTACACATGAAATAACATAAAAAGAGAGAGAGAGACGCAGGAAGTTTGGACAATACGAGTAGCTCAATCATGGCTTATACGCCAAGCAGATGATGGAGAGGAAGCGACAACCCGCCTCATCAGATTGTACGAGCGTGCGTCAACAGCGAAAGAAAGTTACGCGAGTTAGGCGGAGTCAACAAAGTACACGTACACGTAAACGCACCCAAGCGGTGCTATCATTGGTTGCCTTGATTGTAGTCGCCTTGAATCTCCATTTCATCTTTCAATCACATCGACGTCTCGAAGGAGAGGGCTTTCTCTCAGAACGATCAAGATTGCTTCATCTCCATGAAATCGAAAACGCGGAGTACGAAATTACGCTCGAGTCACTGCCGGATATTGAGGTCCAAAATCAAACGATATCCCCATTGATGACGTGGGAGGAAGCCTCGAGGGGGAAGGAAAAATTGCTGGATCTACTGCGAGTTGGTGGTGTCAACAAAATCGATGCTAGCGTTGTCCAGCTTCTCCCAACATGGGAAAAGGTGCAGGAGCTTTATGGCACGGGTCCTGTAGTTGAGGGTCTTCACCAATGCAGCGCGTTTCGTGGAGACTCACTTGGTATCGCTGGTATGTTTGACTCAGGAACCAACCTCGCCGCCAACTACCTGGAGACGAACTGTGATTTTCCGGTCATGTGGCAAGTGCCATGGGGCAAACACGTCTTGGCAGAGCAACGTCAAAAACATGTCGCCAAGGGTACACGAGAGCGAGACTTAGTAGATCCATCCACAATTCTGCCGGTTGTAATGATTCGCGATCCATACTTCTGGATGCAGTCCTTGTGTCGACGAAACTACGGAGCCCAATGGCTGCATTCGAGCGAGCACTGTCCAAATTTGGTACCAAACGACGTGGACTACAAGATTTACAGTTTTCCTCACGGCACCATTCCGGTGCGGATCAAGTATGACTTTGGTCTTGAAAAATGGGATTCTCTAGCTCATTTGTGGACTGCATGGTATCGACAATATTACCAAGATGCCGATTATCCTCGACTGATGGTTCGATATGAAGATTTTTTATTCTACCCGAAACAAGTGACGCAAATGATCTGTGAATGTGCTGGTGGCACTTTGCGAAAGCACAAGTTTATTTACTGGGTGAACTCGGCCAAGTATGGATCTGGACACGGCAACTCGGAAAAGAAAACATCGTGGGTTTCGGCTATGATTCGATATGGCAAAGGAGGAATGAGCCGTACTACGGCGTTGACTCCACAAGATTTGAATTTAGCGAAGGGTGCGCTGGATTGGAAACTCATGCAATCTTTCCTTTACACTCATCCTTGATAGATGTCATCCTCGCTGCTGCCGATCTACCTTTTTGAAACCTAACTCATCACACGTGAACAATCAACGTGCGAAGGAATACACAGCTAATTTAGGCTCCTACGCACCGCAGGGCAGCGGGTACAGTAACTGTAGGACGGTCGTCTTGCATGCCTACCCGTACCTCGTAGTCTAACTAAGCGTAAACTCTCGTAGTTGATATTCAACCACGAGCTATTTTATAAAAGATGTAATGGACTTATTAGTACGGCAGTACAAACCTCGAAAGTTCTCATGCTTTTATGTAGTGTTCTTACGAGGTTTGAAAGATGCTCGAAAGCCTCATTTGCCTGCGAGCTCCGCTAAAATGAAACCATGCTAAACCACTGCTGTTTCTTCTCCTCCGCGCATCCATCAGCACCGAGTCCATGCACAGATCCATATGCTTCAAAGAGAGAGAAGTGCAGGAATCACTTCGCCGAAAATGCAAGCGTTGATGTCTATCGGCTGTAGTCGAACGGCACACGGTATTCGGACAGTTTCGCATTTGACGGTACCAGTACCGGTAGTGCATACAGTGTATTGAACTCAAAGAGTCGTCATAGCATCCACCATGACATCTCGCTCCCGACGCAGAGCCGCTGCTCCTGCTTTCCCCAGCTTACCTGTAGGCGTTCAGGATGGCCTTACTCGCCTTATATCTGACAACTCCAAGACTGTCGCAGACATGCTAGATTGCAAGGACGAGTCCACTGAAGTGCTGGCGGAGAAATGTGCGCGTGTCATGAAGCAGCAACAATTATCTGCAGCCCAGTTTCTCGCTCGTTTCTTCGAGGCTGGGCCGTTGATAGAACACGCAAGGTCAGCTCTGAGCAAGTCTGACAAGGGAACAAGCGTTCAGCTGGCGGAGCGCATCGCGAAAGAGTGGGCTAAGAATACCGCGCTAATTCCTCCCATTGAGGCGAATGAAGTGGGCAAGCGGAAGAGAACCCAGGACCCTAATTCAGAGCAATCAGAGGATTCTCGAGAAGGTGGCAAAGGAGCAAAGAAGAAGGGAAAGAAGAACAAGAAAATGTCTACCGAGGAGAAGATGCTCTAGAGGTACACCCATGTTACAACTCTGAGTGGCAGTCTCTGTATGACGGGCGCCACGGGTCCTGACTGACATCAAGATTTGACGATACGAACAAGCTGTAAGCTCTCTTCTTACATGTCGTGACGTTGCCTCGTTAGCTGAAAAATCAGGGCGCTTCGACACAACTAGTACTCCCCGTTGCACGGGTTCGGAACAACACAGCCGATTGAAAGCATGGCGGTGTCAACGCGACGCGTCTGGTGAAATATTGATATCCACCAATCTTGAACTTCATTGTATAAGCCTCACGTTTTAGTTTCTTATGATACATTAGTGGAAGCGGGATTCAAGATGGATCCAGCAATGATTGGATCCAGCAGTGATATGAGACTTCAAAAACAAAGGTAGCAATTCAAAAAAAGAAAAGAATCAAGTATTGAAGAAACCGGATTTGCCCAGGAATAAACTAAAGAAAGCAGAATTCGTCCCACTCTATTTGTAGAAGTGGGTGAACAGGAAACAGGTGCTATCTGCGAATGGGCCGGTACTGAAGTAATTTATGAACTACGTAGAGAGAAGATGGACTATGGAAATTCAATCTAGATAGATGCTCACAATTATAAGAACAGGAAGGATATTGAAGCCTTCTAGCATGATATTTGATCTTGTTCGATCGATGAACAACTTGCATGGGTGACTAGATATTGTTCCTAATGGGAGGATTGACTGGATGTGGAAGATAGGAAACTAGGGTTGGAAACAGACTGAACTACATCTGGTTTGTGCCGATCGGATGCACTGTACAACAACAGACAGTGCCAGTGCGTACTTATAGCAGTCAAGAGCTTTTATCTGCGATAGACAACACACAAAGTTAGCTGCTGCGCCGCCTAATCCACACGAATACAACAACTGAGGGACAGGGATAGGTGATTGGATCACCATGAAATGCATCAGCTTGTTCATGTGCGCACCGATATGCTGCTTTGCCTTCATGCCAAAGCACCATCCGCGAAGTGTCGCGAACCCAGCACGTCTGTACTTCTCTATTGAGCACGTCTTTACAGAACAATTTTCTGAACAGGTTGCCACCGAGATTGAGCAAAACATTGAAATCCCGCTTGTGCCAAGCGCTTTGATTGTATACATTCTAGCTCAAGTGATTGAGAAAATCGTGTCCGCCGACATTTCAACCGAAAGTTTGGAGGGGATCCAAGAAATCTTGGAGGCGGAGGCCACCCCGTGTGTATACGATGATGTCGATGATGTCATCGTGGATGGGTTGGTCAACAATCTAGCCGTTGAGCTGAATGCTGTCATCGATGTGCCTTTGCTCACTGAGGAGGTAGAACTGGACGTACTCCAGAAACTGTTGAAAGTCATATTTGGATTTATTACATCATCGCAGGAGGACGTGAAATTCATGGCTGCGGAGCAGAACATTGAAATTAGTCACGAACTGTTGGAATCCGAAGAGACCCGTATTAAACTTGCGAAACATTTAAACGAACTGGTGGATATTCCGCTCATTGGAGAAGCACATGAAGAGGCGATACTTGTAGCAGCCATTGATCAAGCTGCAAAAGTCATTCAAGACGTACTACCAGTTGATGTGGTAAAAACGCTGAGAGGAGATTCCTCGGAAGGAATCGCTAAGACCAAGGCTTTGGTCATAGATCGTATCAATGAGCGAGTCGATCTAATCGGCTTGTCAGAGGAGCAGGAGAAGGCGTTCTTTGAGACACTTGTAGACGTACTCATTGATTCATATGTTGGTGGCACTCAAGTTCAGTTTCTCTTCCTCGACGCTGAAGAACAGGAAGAGCTGCTGCTAGAGATGCGTAGTCAGGCCACCCGAGAGGACGAGTTTTCTAGACGAAGATTTGAAAGGGAACAGCAAAGTGTGCAGGCCGAGTTGAAGGACATCGATACTAAGCTTGAGGAGATAAGGAGCAAGAAAACATGTCAGTAATGAGAGCACTCACTTGATTTGCTACCGGCTCACTCTCTTCTCACTCTCTTCGCTTGGACTTGAATCCCGTCACCTTGCTTTGCGTTATGCTTTGTTTGGCAGTTGGTCCCTTTCGTGGGATTGGATCCAGTCTCTGGAAGAGACGCGACGTCCGTGAAGTCCCACCGACCGAATGACTTTTGAGGCAATCCGGAAAAATGGAATGGAGTTCTACTCAATGATGCTCGTGACGGACGGAGGAAGCTCCAGCTGCAATAGAATCACGACTACACGTGTCGATGAGAAAACTCGGATCGTTCGAGCTACGAGAACCGGCCAGCAAGACGATGAAATGTCCTTAGATAAGCATATCAATATAAGCATGGTGTAGTTGTGGCATCTATTTCCTCAAGTTGTTCAATCTCGCCTCCAACTCTGACAAGGCTGGATCATCTCCGCCAGCGGCGGTTGCAACCTTGCCTGAAGGTGCCGATTCCTGAACCCCCGGTGTTCCCAACTGTGGTGCATCTGGAATTTCATTGCCAAAGCTAATACCAATTTCGTCCAAGACTTGAGAGACAATGGCGTCTTCTTCCTCTTCATTATCGCCGTCGCCAAGGGCATCATCAATCGCGTCACCCATGATCTCCTGCATCATTTCAGTCTTAGCATTTTCGCGTTCGAAGTCAGCCATCATCTTATTGATGGCAGGAACATCTACAGCCTTGTTCATCTTGTGCTGAGCGAGTAGGGTGCAAAGGTTAGTGATAATTGAGTCTTGCCAAAGAGAAAAGGTAGATTGCATTTTGTGACGACATGCTTACCATCGCCTTGGCTGTATTCGACATGGCTTCTGCCATTGCCTGGTGTGATTTGACTGTTTGAAGCTTGAGGGCACATCCCTGTAGGTGACTGCGCATCTCGATGAACTTAGTGACATACTGTCGCGTTCGAACCAAGTCCTGTAATGTGAAAATGTGATAGTCACGAGTCAAAACATGGTTAGCACATCGTCTTCCGTTGGGGTTGAAATGATCGATCTCCCATGGCAATCCCAATGCTCCACAGCACAAACATACGCACCTTTGCCATGATTTTCACGCTCTGCATCTGACCCTCTTTGGCAGCCTTCTTGATCTCCATTGTAATGCGCTTTTCCTCTCTCTCCAGCGCCATCTTTTCCCGATCCAACTCTCGAACAGCTCTTGTAATCATGCGCTTGTTTTCACGCATTACTTCTTTCAGAGGCTTTTCCTTTCCAAAGACTTGTCCCATTTTGTAGTTTTGTATTAGACAAGCAGTGATATGATAATAGAGTAAGAAGGGCAAAAGAGCAACAACAATCTGCGAATCTGCGAATAATCTGCAGCAATGCAATCAAAATGGGTTGTGGCTTAGTTCTTTTTCCAACGGCAGTTTTGGAGCTCGCGCGCTTCGCGTTTATTTAGGTCGTGCATTGCTTACTTTACTCGAGTTACGGGATAATCAAAAATATCTACGACTCAACGCGACGTACGTACGGACAGATGATGAGTCTATAGCTACAGTAGAGCTAGCTATCTGAGTGTTCCTTGTCCGTGGGTGTGGCGCTGGTGGTAGAGCTTTGAGTTAGTACGCATGTTGAAGGCAAACATTTCGATGTGGTTGTCATGCCAGGTAGTCCAGTTAGATAGCTCTACTGGAAGCAGACAGAGATTACGAATACATGTATTGTATGTGTAAAGAACGTCCGAAGTTGCCGTGCTGTGTGTCTACTGTACTACTTATCGATACGTACATTGATTTCGATACCAATGATTTAAAAGTGTTCTATGAGCCGATCGTTACGATGAGTGCATCTTCCCCGAAGTCTTCAAGGCTCTCCAGTGAAATTTCCGCTGCCGAGACAAAACTGTCATTGAAGTCGCAGATTCGTTCTTCGGAAGGTTCGCGCTGCAGTTGCACTAGCTGCATGCAGCTGGACTGTCGTTTTGGTGGAGACAGTGATCGTCCTCTTTTGGAGTGAGACTTGTGCTTTTTCTTCTTCTTCTTTTTCTTCTTGTCAGCTGTGTGTTCTTCGTCTCTCGGCGCCGTGATTTCTTTTGTTTCGAGTGAGATCAAGTACTCTACGATCGGTCCATCATGGTTGTCTCGCTGTTGAGAAACCGGTATAATGGGAGGAAGTATGCTGTCATTCATCGCAAACTGTGTCTCATTGTTGATGCTAATTTCGGCGATGCTGTCGTTTAGTTGCTCAAATCCCTGTTTAGACACAGTCAGCCTGTCCCTTTTTGGAGTAATACTCTTCTTTCTTCGCAGAGACCGAAGACGTGGGCTGCTTTCTGTTTCGTCATCCGTAGCGATTTGATTCAAATTGAAACTGCCGTTTATCATGCTTTCGCCATCTAGAAGATTCAGTTGATCAAAACATTGTAGAGAACGAGGCCGGTTCCTTTGCGGGGTTTGCTGCTTCCGAAGAGCTGGGAGACTACGTAGCCTTTGAATTAGCCTTCTTCCAGTGTTACCTGCTTTGTGGTTGCTTGATATGTTCATTGTCTCTCTGTGCTTCATTCTCTCGGGGTCGAAAACTCTACTCTATTTGTCCGATGTCTCTTGCAAAAGTTGTGAGTACGTTGCTCATGAACAGGCCAGCCTGGTACGTACGGGACTGATGCGAACAAATCAAAGAACGAATAAGCGTCCAAACTGGCATTTTCAGCAGCATGTTATTTAGAAGGCTAGTGACCCAAAACAGCATCCAGTCTGTCGTATATATCAATATTCGGTACCTGGTATTTCATTACTATATATTCCAGTGCATTGGATCTTCTCTCTAGAGAGAAGTGTCTCCAACATTGTCCTTGTACGCAGAATGATTCTGAGCAATGCCCCCCACAGAATGTCTCCACCACAATGTCTCCATCATTTCTTGATGGAGACATTATTGGGTTTGTACATACAGTAGGTAACCATAGCTGCCAGCTAATGGTGTGGGGGTTGGGTATGTACTGTACATACAGTGTAGTCGTAGACATACGGACAATGCAGCGTATGTACTTGGTACAGAGTGTCCATGTGAGACCAGAAGAGCGATCACGATTAGCGTTCCTATGATATGCGTCTGGGTGGTACCCGCACCAAAAACAAGTGGAGCTCTTGGTAAGGTGATCCAGAGGGGCAGAACTAATAGTTGTAAGAGTAGGAGAAATGATGAGCCGCAACAGTATGATGGAGGAATTATGATTATTAAGGTGAATGAAGCTGCAGCAATCACCCTGGGTCCAATTGATTAGCTGCCATACTATATCATGAACATTCACTCTATAGACAACCACACGATAATGAGGTTCGTTCGCTCTCGAGCTTGATTGTGCAACGATCACGGAAGGAGCGACTCGATGACGGCTACACTGCTGAGGACTAATAGTTGGTTGGCGTCTTGAGGCATACCGTACAGTAGGGTCAGTCAGCTTCCGGGCAAACTTCCTGTTCTTCTATGCTATTAGCTTCCTTACACTGTGTACTCTACGGTGCCATCCACAGCAAGCTAGCAAGACCTACTTCATTGGCGGGGCTGTTGCTCTGCATGCCCTCGTACATGTACACATGCATCATAGCTTCCCAACACATACATTGTCAGGGTACATGTACATACAATGTAATCGTACATGATGTAACATGTACATGTATGTACAGTAGACAAATCCCGGTATAGATCCCACACAGTAGTAGCCCTCCCACCAATCAATAGATCTCAAATCTGCGAGTCTCGTCGTCAGTCTACCAACAAGCACAAAGACCTCAAGCATGGCCGATCCTTGGGATGCTTTCGGCGACGACTCTGATAGTGACGATGGCAGCCAACCATGCACTTCACCACTTTTTCAGGCAGGAGTTGCCTTTCTAACTCAAGAATTTGTCAAGCACAATCTGCAGATTGGACTGAAACACAGAATCGTTGCCACAGCCGATGCAGATTGGGAACAAGCGCTGACACAACGAGGGGTTCAAGTTGATCAGCACTCTTCATCCCTATGCGATGCAGCGATATTGATTGAGGACGAGAGAAACCCTTCGTCGCTGAGACAGCGGGTTGTTCCTGGAGGACACTTGCTGGTTGCCGTACGAGTACGAGATGGTCAAGCGGATCATCCCAACTTACAACTGGACTTGGACTTGGCTGTATGGAATACGCCTCAGCTGCTGTATGAGCACGGTGAGATAGCTTTATGGACCGCACAGAGATGGTCTTGTCCAGTCAATCACATGTCATGTCCGTGGAAGTCGAACCAGCCTGGAGAGCTTAGTCTGCTGCAGAAGGCCACGATCACCCGATCCGCGCACGAAATCAGACAGCAGCAGGCGAACAACTGCAGCGTTCCTTTGACATCACAAAGTGTGCTTAGTGCAGTGGAGGCGCTTCAAGAGTGTGGATATTGTGTTGTGCGAAATGTCTTGGATACAAACAAATGCAGTGAATGGGGCCAAGCTGTAATGATGGATCTCAAGGCGGCATCTCAAATTCTGCTTGAGCGTGATGAGATTGATTTGTACCACCCACATGAGAGCAAAAATGATCCACAATCCTACCGCGAGCTGTCAATGCGAGAAGATTTGCGTATGGACTTACGAGATGGACCGCACATTCGGAAATTAAGGTCCACAGAACGCGACGAGTGCGGCCTTCCGGTGAATGAGAACCAGTCTCATACTCCAACAATTGTCAATAGCAGCAACCATGAGCAAGAATCCAGGAAGTCGTCGTGTTTACGATTTCATCCTGACGTGATTCGTATTGTACTACAAACGCTCAACCCAAAGGACCCTACTCTATACAAGGGTAACTTTGGTCGATACAATTTTGAAGGCAGTGGGCCTGATGGATCTCCCCAAAGCCTTCGAGTTGGCCCGATGGGTGGCATCGTTTCTCTGCCCAAATCTGCAGACCAAGCCATTCACGCAGATACACCTCACTTATTCGAGACGCACGATTGTTTGCCGGCACACTACGTTAATGCTTTTTGCTTAGGTGCTGATATTCTTTGCGAGACGGACAACGATGGGCTTTCAACGGGAGCCACAAGTGTTGGAGGGACGGCGTTTGTACATGCATCGCACAAACTTTCGTTCACAGCCGCTCTTGGAGAGGAATGGAGTGTCACGACAGAACCGAAAGTGTTGCAAAATTTGATTCGGCCATCCCTAGCTATTGGTGATCTGGTGCTATTTGACTGCCGCATTCTACATTTTGGCCTGGCAAACACGTCTTCAAATGTCGAAAGACCCATGCTGTATACCAACATGACGCAAGCGTGGTTTCATGATCCCAAGAACTGGGATAACCAGGAAGCCATTTTCGCGTTGACTTGATGGTTTATGAGCTCTCTACAGTATACTGTAAGCCAAGCGGACTGAGCAGCGAGGAGATCAGACCCTAACAAGGTTGCCTGACTGGCTGAGACAGTTTTTTGTTGTGATTGGAAATATAGAGTTATTTGTTATTAATTATACTATGTGTTCGTCTTCGTTGTTGATCATCCGTCGAAAGGAACCGAAGTGCTCATGCAGAAAGAAAGGAAGATGGCAAGTTAGTTAGAAATTCCGGGGTCAATCAGTGCTTCCTTGCAAATGCGAGGGTCGCCGCCAACTCACCTGTTTTTATTTTGTTTTATTTCTTTTAGGGTTGAAACCGAAGCTCCGAGATGATTGAATGCAAACACAAGAGGGCGATGACAAACGCAGAAACGACAACGAAGAGAGAAGAATGCAAACAGTATGTACAAACACAAAACATGGAATATGAACAAACAAAACACAAAAAGCAGGTTTTCTCTTCATCGTGGTATTCTCGGTTGTCACGACTTTCTTGCAATTGAATGGAACCAGAATGTCTATCGAATTTGCATCGGCCGCATGAACTCAGCGCTAAGTGGAAGCTCTGACATGTGTCCGGCGCCTCTCTTCTTGGAACCCTTGCTCTTTCCCGGAGGAGCGAACACTTCCCAGAAACGAAGAGTCTCATCGGCAGCGGCCGAAACAACAGTGCCACCATCGGGACTGAGGGCCATGTGCAAGACACGTGATTGGTGACCCTCGAGCTCCTTGACTTTAGCCATCGATGGGTACTTCCAAAGGCAGAGGTGGTTGCGAGCAAACCCGTGAGACGACAAGATCTCCTTCTCGTATGGATTCCATTGAAGAGCGCAGACTTGGGAGTCAGTGTCGATCGAGTTCAACAAGGAACCGGTTTGCGTATTCCAGAACTTGATCGTTCGGTCCGCAGTACCACCACCTGAGGCAAGGAGGTTGCGCTCGTGTGGGGACCACGCCAAAGCCTTGACGGCAGCTTGGTGATCGTTGAGCTCGAAGCGAGGGCGGGAAGTTGACGAAGTGGCAACGTCCCAGAGGCAAAGCTTGTTGTCGTTACCCCCACTTGCAAGGGTTTTTCCGTCTGGGCTCCATGCAAGCTGACACACTTCTTGGGTGTGACTGGTGAGGGTCGCGATGTTGTGTCTCGCGACGCGAACGTCATGGTTGACAACGATGGAGTCACGACCTCCAGTACTGAGCATGTGATCGTTCCAACTCATGGAGCTGACCCGTTGTGTATGTCCATCCATGGAGCGAAGCTGCTTTCCTGCGTGCACATCCCAAAGTTGTGTTTTGCCTGATGAGGTTCCAACAGCAATGTGAGCTCCGCCTTCTTGGACCCAAGCCACAGAAGCGATGTGGGCTTCTGCGTCTTCTCCTTCGACGTTGCACAGCTCCGTAATTTCACCGTTTCCAGCGTTCCATAGGTAAACCGTCTTGTTAAGTGCCACAGCGAGGACGTTGGTGTCGCTCCACGACAATAGATTGAGGTAGTAGTCGTCAAGCATGTCAGGAGCATCAAGAATTCGTGCAGGAGCAGATGAGATCTGACGATTCACAAGCTTTCCGTTGCTGGACTTCTTTCGCTCACCAGCTCCCGTAGACCCAGAGTACAGTACGTTGAGATTGTTGACAACGTCGCCTTTTGGTTCTGGAGCCTTATCCCCAAAGGCAAGAACACGACCAGGCTTTCCATCTCCCAGGAGAACTGATGAGAGCGCAGCCTTGTAGGTATCTGAGCCTCCATCTGAATCCGCGTCAGTTGCACTTAGGTTGTGACGAGAGATGTCCATGTTCATGGCGGAACGGTTTGGAATGAAACGGTCGCTTCCGTTGTTGTTCGACAATGGTCGACGGTCAACGGCTTCCCCACGT
>JAVCKV010013933.1:0-25983 GCA_032274145.1 Herpochondria borealis | reverse complement strand
CATTTGATACATTTCAGTTGGTAGCATGTCCTCGAAAGCATCAACACGCAGGGGTGCGCATGTCTTTGAAGCCATGTACAAGAACCGAGTTGCCAGCCACCGCTTAGCCTTGATCGACAGCAGACCAACCAGATGGGATGAATTCTCCCTACATGCTGCATAGAGAGTACTCTTTTTGCTGCGTTGCAAATCAACCACAAGGGCCTCCAGAGGTTCAGACCACCACTCGTTCTTATCCCCCGGAGTTTCCCATCTGGTTGCGAAGGCATAAATCAGTTTCGAGATCGCCCTTCTCTCGAGATCGCTTGATTCGGTAGAACTCGATCGACAGATCGTTCTCATAGCTTTCATGGCAAGAAGTGCATTATCCATAGTGTCACACGACATGTGGTCAACCAGCAGCGTGATCGTTTGCAGCACCCTTCCCTTCAACTCGTTAGTCTGAATTGACGTGAATGCGGTCTCTATCCAAAGGAGGGCTGCTTTGTTTAACCCTCCAACAGAACTACCGCCATCATAAACGGAGACGAGAGAATCCAGAGACGGAGATGGGTCAAAGTTAAGGTATTCCAAGTTGTGCAAACTTCTCAATGAAAGCTCCCCCCACCCCAATGCCAGCGACAACATACGAAGCCCGAAACTTGCTGTTCCAAAGTCCCCCGACGCGACAGAGTGTACGACCTGCTCCTGGAGAGAGGCAAGCTTTTGAAACAGGTAATACCGATCGCTTCCAAGTCCTGCTTTCCCCATGAGTCCACACTGTGATACAAGGATGTTTACACAAACAGCTCCAGCTTCCATTGCAATAGAACCTTGCACAATGTCTGAGTTGAAATGAGGCTTAATGATCTTTTTCATGAGGATACTGCCAATGGATAGTCTCAAGGATCGTTCTTCCTGTGACATGTCGCCGTCCTCCAGATAGTATCTAGGCGACTTCGAGTGTCGCAATCTTTCTGCAACCGTTTGCTTCTCTTGTACTGCACCGTCTGTCTCGAAACTGATCGTAAAATAAAGATTGGGGAAGTCGTCTTTGTGGATCTTAACCACCTTAGCCTCTGTTGCAGCACTCTGATCTGGATTTGGAACATACCAGACTACGTCGCCTGTTTTGATAGCAGCAGAGTCGGTATGAGTCTCATTCATGTCGCAATCGTTTGAGAGGAACGGCACGAACAGTTCTTGCAAAAAGTGTGATATTCCAATGAGGCCTTTGTGTGTCAAGTCGGTGCAGGAAGTTTCCCAAGACGCCTTCACGCTTTCGACTAACTCATCTACACATTTTACGATAAGGCCATCGCTGAAGACATCACGCCCCCCGAATGAAGCTACGAAGGAGCTAACGCTCACGACACGCAGCGAGCCCGCCTGGTTAGCGAGTGCGGAGACTGATGTGAGCATATCAGAGAACAAGCCAACTCGGTCTTCGTCTTGGTTCCCTGGAAACAAAAGCCCCAACCTTTCTTCCCTGTTCTCCACGCCCAGTAACAAAGTTGTTGTGCACCGAGAGAGAACAGATGACAAAGTAACATTGCCGCTCGCTGCCTCTCGCCAAATTTTGGCATTTGCTAGTCCTGTAATGGCGAATTTCTCATAGCCAGATATCGTATCCATCACTCTGAACCATTGAATTGCACGCTCTCCCCATTTGTCGCATGATGCCTCTATTTCAGTGTGCGGCAGGTGAGAACAACAAATGGAAAGGAGAGAATCTCTGAGCTGTTCGCCCGCTTTCTCGAAGAACTCTGTCCTTAGTGAATCCTCCGCTTCCGTCAAGAGAGCCAGTCCATGACGAGACCAGACATCCCCTCCAATCTTCCACGTCAACATCGTCAGCTTGATTGCATCGTCCCGCAGTAGAAGCTTTCCTTTCTTCGCACACTCCACCAGGACCGCCAACACAGAAACCGGAACCTGATCTTCTGGTACTGTGCCCAGCGCCACAACGAACTTTGATACGACTGCTTTCCCAAGCAGCGGAGAGCTCTGAGCAGGGTGCAGACCGCAGCATGTTCTCAGAAAGTCTTCGCGCTCGGTCGAGCCCTCTCCCTGCGCATTCTGCAGAGCGCCTTCGACAACTTGCATCGATAAGTTCTCTAGAGCTTCACATTTGACGACTTCAGTCATGTCAACCCCTGCTGTTGAAGCGGAACACTGACACATCGTTCGAAGACCAGCCGCAAGAATCCCCACATCACATTTTGAGAGCACAAGCTCGTGTAACACAGTACCCCAAAGTGTGCTTTGTTTGTGAGCCGACAAAATAGATTCCAAGCAGACTCGAAGCAACGAAAAGTCTCGGACTGCAAGTTTGGTTCGCGTCCGACGGCCTTCTGAACCGTCACGAGAAGCGTGAATGACAACCCATCTGAGTAGGTCGTTCATGAGGAAATTTTGCAGGTCGATGTCATTGTCAGCACCTGATCCGAAAATGTTGGTGGCTGAGCTGAATTCCATACAACTTTGCATCAACTGGTACTCTTGGTCGCCAGGGAGAGCGCTGGAGTGTGACTGGTGGTCTGATAGAATGTCAGTGAACTTTTTCCGCAGCAAAGGAAGTAGGTGGCTTTGATTGGTTGGAGTCTTTCTAACCTCTCCAACTTTTTGCAGCAAGCTGCTGAATCTAACAGTGACCTCTGAACCAGTTCTATCTAGCAGCACTGCAGGCAGGAGCTCTTTCCAAAAGAGATCCTTTCTCTCGTAGATTCTGGAGGCCTCGTTCGAGATAGAAGCTTCGTCTAAACGGCATAACGTCTTCCCGAGAATAGTTGCTAGTGAAACGTCGGCATGTCTGGAAACGGATGTCACCCCAGAAGTAGAAAGATATATCTTTAGCATCTCCAACCACAATGACAAGATGGCGTCGAAGTCCGACGTGTCCATTGATTCGCCTCCTTCAGCGCGGAGCAGCAGGTACGACGAACATTCAACCCCGTAGCTAGTGATCAAAAGGCTGTCGCTGAGGCCAATAGCATCGTCACGACCAGCCAACAGATTCGAAATGAAGCCCATGGAGAGTTTCAGGTCATCAACCGTTGCCAGCAGAGGCAGCATCATTGGTCCCCAATCCGACGGAGAAGCTCCGAAGCAGGCTTTCTTGAGCACCTTGTTGATGGCCTTGAACAAACGAGATTTGTCCAGACGCGAGCTGTCTCCGCTGGTCATGTAAAGCAAAATCACTTCAAAAAGATGGGGAATATTGGAGGGCTCTTTCTCTTGGGCCACAACAGCTGGTAAGGTTTTTGGCAGTGCCTCCAAACCAAGCTTGCCATAGACAACAGACTTTGAGTGTTGACACATGGTTCCTAACACTTGGTATGCCTTGAGCCGAAACGAGTTTCGGGAGTTTGTCATTTGCTTCCAGAGGACTGAGTCTTTGATATGGGTTTCGTATTTCAAGGAGTCCGTCTCAGGGAAGGCTTTCAGCCACGCATCTACACCTTGAAGCACAGTTCCCACAATACGTTCGAAGCGTTCATCGAGTTGCTCGCGTTCCAGATCAGACAGCGCTTCGTCGCCCGACCGACGTGCGAAAATATCATCGTGCATAGTTTTGGGTCGACCGTAGCCAAGAATTCGAGTGACAAAGCTCCACAGCCCATCAAAGTCGTCAGAAGAATATTCTTGACACCATTTCCGAGCAGCAGCCCTGACTTCACTTGCGGGATCTGTCTTGGCACACCATATCATACCCACCAACTCTGAATTCTCCTGTAGCAACGTGTTCCATGCTTTGGGAAGTTGCAATCGTGCAGAGTTAAGAGTTGACAATGCAGCTGCACGGACGGTCGCAGAGTCATCGTATGTTAATTTTGAATGGTAAGCAAACAAAAGATGCGCCAGCGCTGTCACTTTATCTTTCTTTCCATTCGTTTCGTCGTCGATGAACGCCTTCACCTCGAGCAATGCTTTGGCCTTCGTACTTCCATCTCGCTTCTGTCCTATTTTCTTGAAAAGAATCGAGAGCTGACTATCCGAACCAGTGTAGACAGGAGACCACTTTAGTTGACTGCTCGACACATCACTGCCCTGCGTCGATGGCTGCGAAAAGGCACCAAAGCCAACGAACTCCCCGCCAGCACTGGCGCCGCCCTTGTCCAAGCGATTCTTTCGTTTCTCCTTTCCCATTCTTTGTGTTGGACGATTGAAAGGGTGGAATAGATTGAGATGTCTTATGAACGAGCTTGTGCGTGCAGTGAACTGACTTTGTGCCACCAGCAGTTGCTCTTGAAATGTGTGACAGCCTATTTTGTGGCAATGAGTGATAACGAGAAAGAGAAAAGCGACGAGTCAGTCGTCGAGAATTCATTGGACGGCTCGGCTGTACGTTTGAGGGCAGAGGAGCAATCTGTGTACAGTGCTGTACCAGCCAATACCAACATGAGAATGCTATACAGTCCCCACCGTGTACTGTACTGTCAAAACCAGTTTTTCTTACGTGTACTGTACCGGTCGGTACTGTTACGCTGTATAATACTGTACACAGTACCTCCTGGGGTTACATTGTGACTGCTATGTATGCCATACTACAGTACAGTATAATTGAAGGTAGATACCGGGTACTGGACACGCACTCTCGAGTGCGAGTAACAGTACCGCAGTAAGGGAGCTATGTACAGTACTGTACTAGTTCCTTTACCGCACTACTGTTAGTCGCATTAGAGCGCAAAATGGTCATGGTGGCATGATGTGCTACCGCCAAGGGCATGACCCACGTGACCTTGCCTGTCATCTCCTTTTCGCGGCAGCAACCCTGTAAACGTTCCCTTCTCCCCCGACAGAGTGGTGCAATCATCCATTCATTAGTGATTGCTTCCTTCTCCGTGGATATCGAAACAATTCGTTGGAGGGCAAGCTTTCAGAGCGGACTTGCTTGATAAAGTTGTGTTCTTGGAAAGAAATATCTTGCCATGTCGAACGAGGATGCATTCTTGACAACCGTCGCCGAGGAGGCCGAGGACGAGTCTACAGCCACGAATCCAAATCGGTTAGCAGATAGTACTAGTCGACCATCGCATGACCCAGGCATAGATTCGCGCACTGCTCCTCGGTTGTCAGGCGAAAACAAAAAGGCGGGGAGAAAGCCAGTCAGCTTTTCGGCGTTGACCGGTCGTAAAGGCCAGCGAGCTCAAAGACAAGCAGCGCCACCAGAGGACACAAATGCAGCTGCGGTGGCGCCGATTCAGCCCCGACAGCAGGCTAAAAAGAAGAAAGGTGGCATCTTTTCAAAGTTTTCTTTTGGCAACAATGGCTCTTTAGATGACAACATTTTGAATCAAAGCGCGTTACGACGATCGTCGGTTAGGACATCTGGGGCTCCCCGCCAGCCATTGGGCGCTAGAGCAGTTTCGTCGACCTTGGTCTTTGCGAAGCGAAGCGCTCCTCCGAAGCCTGCACCTGCTGGAGCAGCGCAAGCAGCAGCGGTGGTTCAGGAACAGGACAAGGCTCGCGCTACATACCGACGATACCGTGTGGGAGACTCGGTGTTGGTATGCAACACTCCGTCGCGCATGACCAACCTTGTAAATCGATATGGTTATCCAACTGGTGGAGGTGTAACATCGGAGGAACAGAGAGGACCCTACATTTACGTATTGGCAACCGTGAAGAAGGTGCATTTCGAAGAGGATGCAGAATACTACACAGTTACTCGAGTTGATACCGGAATGGATCAACGTGCTGATGCCGGTAAGTTTTGCCTTCCGCGAGCTCTTCATTTGTGTGTTTGTGCGTGTGAAGTTAAGCTCTAATAATTGCCTTGTAGAGTGGATGGAACCTCCCAGGACTGCTCGTGGAGAAGCCGCTGCATTGCGCGCAGCAACCGAAAGTCAGGCGATGAATCAAAGCGACAGAGGCCTTTCTCAAAACGTCGGAGGGTCGACCGCCAATCGTCGTTCTGACAAAAAGTGTGTCGATATTCTAGAAGCGGCAATTTGCTTTCCTCTCACCCCATTCTTTTGGCTCGGAGAATGCTTTGTAAATGTCGTGGGGAAAAGGTTGTACTCAATGGGACAGAAAGCGTTGGGTGCAACACGACGGCAAGGGCAACTGTTTCTGAATGGTATGAAGCCCTATTCCTTCTCCATCAGACTCACGGCAGTTAATTTGTTGGTTCTGTGCAGTGCTTGGTATATGTTCATTGATCAGGCCCGATTAGCTTTCTTCTCTCCTCAGTCTGACGACGCCCTCTCCATTGTATCGCTGTAAGTTCGGCTCATTTCTTCCAAACTGTCTTTCTAGAATCCACGCTCAACTTTGCCCTGTCATTCGCAGCATCGTCTGGATCATGCTGGTTATTGAGCTACTGTTCGAGGTTTTTATCAGGCCCGATGGTTACAAAGCCCTGATAACTTCGGAAAAGGCGTATTCCCCTAATACTGTTCGTTACATCAATTCATTTCATTTGTTGATCGAGTCGCTTTCATTGGCTTTGTTCATTCCTGAATTCCTATGCTTGTGGTCTTCTGCATACAGTTGCGGAGATCGACCCGGATTCTCGTATTTCAACGCAGTATATATGGCTGTTCTCGGTCCCCACAGAAGTGATGCGTTCTTTGGACGCGCATATTTTGCCCTGGTGAGACTCCGTGTATTTGGCCTTGTCCGTCACTGGAAGAAGATGTGGATAAACAATACATTTGTTTCGATGCGATGGAAGGCTCCATCCGGTGGCATATTCTCTGGGCTTTTGATGCCCAATCACAATCCCAAAGTCGCGCCCCACCAATCTATGAACAAGAAGGGCGATAATCTGATCGATCAGACGGGAAAAGGCAACTCACTCATTAATGCTTCAAACATTGGAACTGCGCTGATGGTCACGAACTCACACCGTTCCCTCATCATATTGTAAGTTGAATCTGTCTGTTCCACAAATCGGTGGAGTCCCTTCTCACTCTCTCGAATATCAGCTGCGCAATCATGGGGTTGTTCCCTCTCCTCGCAACACTCAACACGAACGGTGGAACAAATCGAGTTTCCGTCGAGATGACCAGGCAACTTCAGGCAATGAACGTCTTGTTCTCCAACGCTTCCAGCGAGGTAGAATGTGAATTTTTCCTGCAATCAGTATTGAGCTGGGTGGCAGGTGTCACGGGTGGTGGTGGTCAACGACGGGCGAGGGACGATGGTGAAATCTACCTCTTACATTTGAGGATTGAGCCGGTCCGCTGTGAGGAGTTCTTTCCAAATTACGATGGCAATGTGACAAGTTCCTTCTGCCGATCGATTAACACGACGTCGTTTGCTTCAGGAGACAATGAGAATGAAACTGAAGGTGTCAACGAGCTTTGTGAAATATGGAGCCAAGCTGACAACATGACTACGTCGCAACTTGCAGAACTCGCTGATGTGCGAGTTGGGGCCATTGGCATTGAGGTATTCTCCAAAAATAGTACTTTAAGTACAAACGAAGGTGATGTTTCAACGACATTCCGCGTTTCTGCCAAGTTCAACCAGACGTACTCGATTGCGCCAGCGTAAGTGATGCATTCCTTGTTCGTTCTATCGAAGCCATTGCAAGCTGTATTTGCTCACTTGTGGATTGTCACTTTGCCAGTGCCTTATCCTCTTTCCTTTTGCAAGTTTGTCTTCTGATATGTGTATTGGGTGGACTGTCCGTTCTTCGACGAGATTCAGGAGTTCTTGTGTTGGGGCCCCTTCGCCGCATGTTAAAGATTGTTGCGCAATGTAAGTTCTCTACTCCGATAGTGTTGATCTGTTTTTCAATGGACTCTAACGCTTGGAAACCTTCGCAGATGCAAAGAATCCATTGTCAACCGTGAAAACAGGGAAAGACGACGATTCTGATGAAGAAGGGTCAGAAAACGGTGATGGTGGGCACCCCGAGGATAAGCTCGGAAATTACGAGACTGAACAGCTGATCAGCGCTGTGTCCAAGATTACGGATCTGCTGCGCAAGTGTTGGGGAGTGGCCGGGGCCGATATTATCTCAACAAATCTAGCGACGCAAGAAGGAGCTTTGACAGAAGTATTTAATCCTACTGTTCCTGGAAAGAGCGTTTACGCCCTTTTTGGCTTCGCCGCTATTAACGGTTTTGACCATACCCTGCGGCAGCTTGGAGGTGAGGTGATGATTCTCATCAATGATGTTGCTGCGGTGTTACATGGCGAAGTCTTCCGCTGGGGATTCGGAGACAGTGGGCAGTGTAACAAGAACCTCGGTGCTGCCTTTCTCATGGTCTTTCGTATTGGACTGGTGAAGGAAGTAATTCAAAAACTCGAGCAAGCGACGGACGTGGTCTTCTCTAGCACCACATCCAAGAAAACAGGAGTCAGAAAGCGAAACCGAAACGCAAAGAAGTTGAACGATTCTTCAAATTTGAAACTGTCAAGTGGCGGAACCGGTAGGCGGCGCAAAAGTCAACGGACCGTAAACTCAAGTCGTGCAGCTATGAGCTTATCGCTGCAGTCGCTGCCAGGAATCTCGACCTTCACAGATCGTGCTGTTATTGGAATGTTGAAGAGTTTTGCCGGTATTTATCGTGACAACAAGCTTCTGGAATGGAAGAATGATTTCCGATTGGGAGCAGGTGTTGGAGCCTTCTCCGTGAACATGATCTTTGGCATGGATGCAGGTTGGGCTGTAGAAGGCGCAGTTGGAAGTGAATACAAGATTGATGCAACCTATCTTTCACCTCATGTGAATATGGCTTCCCGAATGATGAGTGCCTGTAAGCAATACGGCGTGAGCATTCTTCTGAGTCAAGCTGTGCAGGAGCTCATGTCGGATACCGCAAGATCGAAACTGAGACACCTCGATACAGTCACAGTGAAGGGAAGCAGCTTAAAGCAGAAGATCTTCACATATGATGCACGCCACAAAGGAGTTGATTTCTTCTTGTTCAGTCGATCAGACGAACAGGCTGACGTTGACTCCGACCGATACAGCCCTAACGTATGGAACGTGGACCAAGACTTGACAGCAATGCGGCAGCATGTGACCGAGGACTTTGAGAAGGAGTTCAACAAGGGACGTGACGCATATCTTGCTGGAGATTGGCCAAAGGCACTGAAGCACTTGACACTCGCCAACGAAGAAATGGTAGAGACTGTTATGGATCAAGGATACATCCAGGACGAGTTGAACGAATTGCAAAACCGGATTTTGGATGGTGAAGACGCCAGAGCTGCTGAGGAGGAGCTTCGAACTGAAACCGGAGACGGCCCAAGTCGCCGGTTGATAACTTTCATGGAAAGCGAAGGGAGAAAGGCACCTGAGACGTGGAAGGGTTTCCGCCCACTCACTAGCAAATAGATCTTGTGGTAATTCTTGATAGCACTGCTTTCGTATCAACGATGAACCTAACCTCCGATGATGCATTTCCTTACAGCCTCTCACTCGCGCTAAACGTAAACGAAATCACATTTTTAGAGCACACTGTTTGTATGTTGAACGATAAATCTACGATGATGCATCGTCATTGCTAGCCTTGTTCTCCCCAAACTCCCATTCTCTTCGACAAATGGGACAATTGTTTCTGCTCCCCGAGATCCATTTTTGCAGACAGATCAAGTGAAAGGCATGGGAGCACTTTCCGAAGACAACGGGGCACTCATCTCCAGGGTACGCAACCCCTGGAGCAGTTCCTTCAAACGCCGACTGACAAATTCCACAAACTTCGTCTTCTTCTCCACCATTTACATTCCATGTCCACTTGCAGACTCCATGGTACCTCTTGATCCGAACCTTGAGCTTCGTGCTGCTCCCAGATTTCTCAACGGCGCCGTCGAGTTGTGACATGGGGGCAACGTTATTGTTCAACGTAGTGCAGGTCTCTCACAGACTCTATTGATGCAAATCGAAAGCAACAACAGATAGTCAAAATGATCGTTACGGTAGCGCATTGGTTGTAGAAATTGCTGTAAAAGCTGGTATTTTTGGCTGAAAACAGTGACGATTTTGAATCTTGACGCTATTCGAAACCACGATCACGACCACGACACGCCCAAACACCAAACACCAAACCCACACCACCGCAAACATTGCAACATACTGCAGGCAATGAAAGACCCACGGAAACAGAGACTTGAACGAACCCGTCAATGATGCGAAATGGCGCCATGAAGAAGATTTCGAAAGCAAAAGCGAAGAAGCGGTGGTCCTTCGGCTTTGTGTTAGCATCACTCACTCTGGTGTCTGGTGTCTGTGTATCCCTTCGAGCTTCTCTCCTTACTGGTGACCTAATAGCGCCTAACGTTCTAACAGAAGCGCTAGCCACGTCTTATCGCACGAAGGACTCAAGTCCAATCATTGACCGCGCCGAGAAGGTGAATGTTCCTCTTATCAACGACCTGGAACCGTGTCGCTCCCTTGAAGGGGCTAGTACGGCGACGATCGACGAAGAGTTCATGTTTTGGTGGGAGGGACAGCCAAAGCTCTGCAGCTTGATTAGAAAGCTGAAAGGGGTTTCACGCATCCAAGACCCTGGTTCCCCAGTTTTGCTCAACCTCGCCGTCAATTGCACCGACCTGAAAGTTAACAACGGTCTAGGAACGGGGAACTGGCTGGTCGCGTTTTATATGGTGCGAGTAGCGGCAGCGTTTTCATCCTCGCACCTTGAGTTTCATTGCACTGCCGGTGACTACAAAAACGAGATTCTTCCTTACCTGCAGGGATGTTACCCACCCAACACCCATCAATGGCCTCCCAACAACGCTACTGAAGATTTGCTTTGCGACGACGAGATGAGAACTGCACCAGTGCACTACGCAGCCCTAGAGATTCGCGAAGCAATGCGCCACCTAGTCCAAGAGGCCACTGGCTTTCAGAGACCACCTCTGTCGAAACCGGTCGATACGAAAATGTTTGGAGAAGTGGTGTTTGACGAAGTTGCAATTCACTTTCGGTGTGGAGATGTTCTGAACTTGACAAACCCACGAGGAGACTATGGTTTCACACGATATCCGGAATTCAAAAAGAGGATATCGCAGAGTGCACGCTCGATCGGTATAGTAACGCAAAGCTTTGATAAGTCTAGAAATCGGGAGCGTGATTCGAAATATACGGATGACTGTCGCAAGATTGTGGTTGTTTTGGTCGAAAAACTAAGAGCCGACTTTCCGACGGCGACTACCACTATTCGGAATGGACCAGCCGAGACTATAACGCTTGCATACGCTAGATTGGCTGTTGCGGAGCAAACGATTATTGGCCTCTCTTCGTTCGGCGCGTTTCCGATCCTTGCTGACTATGGAACGAGTTACTTTGAGTTCGGTCGTCTACTGGTGAATAAATGGCTGAACTTTGTTCCGGAGACTATGAACAGCATGGTTGTGATGAAAAACACTGATTTCCTTCGAAACCGTATGGTTATGAAGAAAGGAATCAACTTCACTTTGGATTGGTTCGCTGGCTGACATGCAAGGAGTGTTTGCTACTTTACGATTGGCATTTGAGGCATAGCAGCGGGTATCCTTCATTTTAATGCAGTGCATTCTTGAATATCTGGCGCGTTAAGGCAGAATGTTTGTACCGAATACGTAGCTAACTCAACACTGCCAAGCATTTCACTCACAAAGTGTGGACAGAGCGACGAAGCTTCTCTACTTGTACCTCCTTTTCCATCATAAGCAACGGAGCTACTAATGTAAGGAAGGTCACGACATACCAGGAAGCCACAACCTCGCCCAGTGCGTGTTCCAGAAATAGTCTTTGTCGAAGACTTTTTGCACTTCTCTCTCTAGCTCTGTCCTGGCTAGCCGCCACCATGGACTGAGAGTAGTGTGTCCAGTCAGTCAGTCAGTCAATCAGTCAGTCAGTCAGTGTAGGAGGCACCAGTATTTGAAGGGTACAGTAGCGGTACCAGGTCTACACTTTCAACACGTCATCTCTGCCCGCCACATTTTGACTTTTTGCAATGGCGATGTGGTCATACCTTCTTTGCTACCACAGCTGTTGAAAGAGCAGTGCTGCTCCTTGTGAACATCACAACATTCATTTGACCGAGAAATCATTGAATCAAATTGAAAGTTGGATTATTGTTCTTGACTCAGACACTGTTCGGCCATGAATTCCTTACTGATCTTGAGACTGACCGTATGCATGGCCTTTTACGCCGGAGTTGTGACGTCTTTTGCTAGCCCCAAAGCAACAAGGAACCGAGATTCACTGAAGCTGTATGCGAAGAAAACGTTGACTCCTGAGACAACTTGGAAACTTCGGTTTAATCTCAATGGCTTGCCCACTGAAAAGGGGAAAAAAGTGGACGAGATGTTTGTCGTATACGCAAAGTTCCGCGAGGAAGAGGGGTACGAACCACCTCAAGGAGACCTCATCCAGATTTCTCCCGAAGAAGAAGAAGGTAATCCATTGCTTGAGTTTGGAAAAAGTCGATGGCAACTCTCGGAGGATCCAGAAGAACGAAAGGACGGATTGTGGGTGTGGGGTCTGTTTGCAGAGCCTTTGTACCCTTTTTTGATCCTGAGCTTGGAGACATCGAGTATTCCTCTCCCGGGAGAAGACGGCGACGCTATCAAACCTTTGAAGCTCTATGCTCAGATTGATCACAAGAGAGACGAGGCCGGTGCAACGTTAGGCGCCGCCCAACTTAACGTGCGTGAGATCGAACAGATCAAGGCGGATCCATTCGGAGTATCGATGGTTGATGTTTATGAAGAAAAAGGTGTCGGTCAATTAAGCATCCAAGCCCTATAAAGCGTCACACATGGAATAAGGATAATCTATCTACATGAGATCATCATCGTCGTCTTCATCGTCTGAGTCAAATGCATACCTCTTTCTTTGAATGCTGATTTTGCTGCTGGCTGCAGCGCTTTGTTGTGCTCCGAGTCCCTCCAGCATTTCGATGAGTCGACCCTCGTTTACTCTTCCTGGTAGCTTTCTCTGCATCGCCATGCTAAAAATTAGATTTTCAACCGCCGTAGCCTTCTCTGGTTTCACCAGCTGGGATCAATAGCAGTGAGAACGACAACGATTCAACAAGCGCAAACCGTATGTGATAGATTACTTTACCTTTATCCTGCGAAGCCTTTGGAGAGCTTCGGGAGTGAGAGCTTGCTCGAGAATAGATTCTTTCTGAGCTTGACGTTGTGCCGCAGCGGCTTGCTGTTCGTTCGTGGCACCACTTGGATCACCAGCTGTGAATCCACTTGGAAGCTCATTGGGATCCACCTTCGCAGGTGCCATCTGGCCGTTCATTGTCTGCAATCAAGTAGTACTCTGATGGTCGGAGTGTGAGTGGTGAGTGTGATTTAATAATCTGGCAACTGGCAAATCACATCAAGGCAATGCTCCGAGTGGGGAAAATCACATGAATTGATGGATGATTCCACATTCCACATCGTCTTTTGCCTTGCTTTTCCGCGGCAGCCCACTGTGAGGCCATTCCTACAGCAGTCATTCACCAAAACTAAAACGAAAACTCTGTTTAGTTTTGAATGACCTCTATCTCATGCTCTATCTAGAGTAATGCCCCAAACGGGAGTTGTTTAGGTCTGATCCAGTACGCAGTTCTAGCACAGTGCCGCAGGTATACTATGACATTGAAGATCCATCGAAGAATCCCTTGGACCATATCCTTTTACTGATAGGATCCTCTCACTTTGCGTTTTGCATTAGAGGATCGATTGACAATGTGGACGTTAATGGATACGGTCCGTTTTTCATTTTCCCACCCTTTAGTTCCCACCCGTGGACTATCCAGGAAGGCTAATACTGGCATGCGACCGAGTTCGGACAAGTACGGAATAAAGAATTTGGGAAACAAAACATGACGTGTGGGTGTTTTGGGTGAACAACAGTAGGAATGGCCTGACAATTTTATATTTGCCAAATTAATTGACAATTTTCTGTCATCTCTCTCAACCAGGGAACGAAAAAGTGAGCATGAGCATGAGCCCCCGGTTGGCTGGAATGTCTCTTCTTTGCTAACACCAGAATGAAGGCTGAATAGGCACTGGCTTATTGACAGCTGTCACGTTATATTAGCATCCTAACAAATGTAGGACTAACCGACTGGGAGGGGTATATCCTGTTACTCTTCCAGAGAGGATATCACTCATCGCTCATCGCATTTCTCTCGATTGTTTTCCCTGCGCCAATTTGCAACTATACCCCATTTGCCTGTATATTGTAAGATAGCCTGATAACACCAGCTAATTATGTAAGAATCCCTCGTCATGCTGCCGACTGAGAGCTACTTCGACTTCGACGGTGCTGATGAGGACGAGCCACGCCGGCCCATTGATTCAATTGACCTCTTGATGACCGACGATCTGCGACGTCGCCCTTGGGAACGACCACTCCTGTCCAAAGAATCCTCAGATGTTCGCCTCGATAAACTGTCATCTCTTGTCATCTCTTCGCTATCTGTTTTTGCTGCGGCTAGTATTCTGAGGAGGTCATCTGCCTCCAAACTGTCCTGCTGGGTTCTTCTTCTTCTTGCTGGTGGCGACACAGCTGCTGAGGCATCGCTATTGCCTACCAACGGAGTCGAAGAAGGAGATAGATTCACTTTTTTGCGCAACGATAATTTCCTTCTGTGAAAACTCTCTCTCAGGTCGTTCATGATTTGATTCTCGTGAATTCTTCCAGGGTCGGACCCACGCCGTCGCCTGTTCCTATTAATTGGCACTTTCAGGAAAAATTCAACCGTTCCATCATCCTCTTCCTGGTCTTCTTGCGTGGAAGAAGAGATCAGGCCATCGAATGTCCGTGATCGAACCAAGTTCCGTCTCGAGCTGCGATCCTCTTTCTCTTGCTGAGATTGGTTAGAATGCACGCTGTCGGCCGGCAAGCTCATAGGGCTTGCCGACCCCTCTTGAGTACTAAAGCCCCGACCGCTTACACTGTGTATAATGGTGTCAGTCTCCTCCTCCACGTCGGCGGTTGCATCCTTTCGAGAAGGCAAGCAATCAAAGGACTTGTTTCGCGAGCGTTGCTTTGTGTAGTCAATGAGCTTCTTTCTTGCCGGCTTTGGTTGGCGCTCCTCCTCGCTTGTTGTGGACTGTAAAGCATCCAGTGTTGACGAGGGCTGACCAATCTTTGTCCAGCTGTCACTCTCTGAACTATGAGGTGAGTTTGTTGACCCCGACGGGTGTGACGATGAGCAGGCATCACCATGATCAGGAGATTCTTTCTGCATGGCAGCTCAGCACCAAGAGCCACCGCACTAACCACCAAGTCGTAGTATGGTGACAGAAACTAGCTGCAATGACGCTGCGAGATCGAATATTTCGTTCTCTGAATTGGATGAGCCACAAAGGGATTGGCGATAGTGAGATCCTTGCCCGGATCTGTGACACACGATCTGCTAGATGGCTCGTTGAAGCATGTTTTTAGAGATTTATCCCGCTTGTTGAAGCAGGACTTCATAAATTCCAAATAGACGCTTTGTACGTGTGGACAAGAACACAGAGATAATATCAGAACGACTATGGATACTACTGTATTATTGAAGCGAGTACCGCCACATCCGTCGGAATTCTATTTCTCCACACGACAAACATGTTTCGGAGATATTGTACGAGGACCTCGTACTTCCCCAAACATTAAAAGTACTGTACTTCCTGTACAGTACTGACAGAGGCAATGAGTACAGAGGAGGTTGTGGTCTGTACAGTACATTCACGACGACCGTCGACTACCCCACCTCAATGACTTCTCTTGGAGCGTTCGAGATGAACCTACCCCCAAGGCTGTGGTGTGGTGTTTTGGCTGTTTGTGGATTCCTAGGACTACGAAACTTCTCGTTCTCACTTAGATCGATCGATGTTCCAGGTACCGATGCGACAGGTTGGTTACAGGGGTCTCTGCCGTTGAACACTCCAGTTGCCAATGAGTCGACGACCGTCACCAGCCGACCTAATGTCACTTTAGGAGGAACGAAGTTTGCTCCTCGACAATTCTTCATTCTGCAAACTCCTGAGTATTCGACATGGCTCCTCCAGAACCATACCCAAGATGCTATTCAGTTTTACGACAGCACCCTGAACGAGGAAGCCATCGAAATTTGGCTGCACAGAGGCTTTGAAGAGCTGACGGCTCACCGGACGTTTGATGAGAGTGCTGCTGATGTGTTCCTGATACCTTTCTATGGGCACTTCAGTGTCGATATTAAAGAGAAAACCGATGTGAAAGAATTCGCCGACAATCTGCTGCAGAATAGAATTCACGACAAATCCAAGCCTCATGTTCTGCTATGTCCATCCAACAACCCAGGGCGGAGTAGACAGGCTGGTATTCAAATTCTGATGGAAACGCTATCAGATGGCGGGGTAAACGTATGGTCGGTAGGAATTGAGCGCAATCCGTCCTGGCAGCATGTCGATGTAAGCCACATCATTCCAATTCCTTACCTTGTCAAGCCTTCAAGATCCAGTTCAAAATTGCGGAAGATTGCTGAGCATCGAAGAATAAGTGACTCAGTTTTCTACGCTGGAGATGAACGCCCAAATGCGATAAGGTGGGCAGGGTGCAATCGCAGCATGGTTGCACCTCTGAAGACTGCACCAAATATGGTGGTCGAGCTATTTAAGAAGGGAGCGAAGAGGCTAACTCAACCGGAGTACAACCAACATATGAAATCGACGGAATACTGTTTGATTCTATGTGGGGACACGCCAACATCTCGGTCACTGGCTTCTAGTGTGATTCATGGCTGTATCCCTGTACGCATTGGCTCTCGCTTGAGGGGATTGTGTGAGAAACCATGCAAGAAAGGCTTCGGGTGGACAATCAACGGTCCCAAGGGGCCACATTTGCCATTTGTTGACGCAATTCCATGGAGAGAGTTTCCAGAAGTTGATGAAGCCGAATTCATCAAGCAACCAGAGGCAAGTTTGAAGAGGATGATGCGCCTGTACCCTCCTGATCGCAAGCAACAACTGCGTGATATTCTACTAAAAGTTCAGCTAGGATGGATCTACGGATGGGGTTCGCCAGTCACATCAAATGAATTTGGAGGAGCAGCTGAGTACGTCTGGAACTCAACACTTTTCCTTCTTGGACCAAAAAGGCGCGAGAGGTAGTCGCTATGGCGCTCTCTTAAAATCATCACCACAATCGACCCGCCATGCCCGTTGAAGCATCTTGTACGCTCGGGGATCAAAATCTTTCAATTCTTGGCGATTGAACGGCTGCCACTTGTTATATTCGATACCACTGTCTTTGCCAGCCAAAAACGCCACAGAAAGCTCTGCAAAGTACTCCATTGCGTTTTCGCAGGCGTAGGCACGGGCATAGGGACCTTGTGATCCGTGGACTTTGACCCTGTCATAGAGCCCCTCCTTCATGGCCAGTTCATAGCATCTCTTGATGTCGTGATTGTTGTATCCACCCGGAAGCATCTTCCAGTGATAGGCGTGGCATAGTTCATGTAAGAGGACACCGCCAGGTCCCCATAACTTAGCATCTTTTTTGTACTCCTTAACCTTGTAAACTTCGACACATTCACACTTGTCTTTGCACATTCCATTTTGTTCAAGCCAACCAGATTCCGGATGGAAACACATGCCGCTACCGTTGGTAGGGCATGCGGCAGGACCGTACTCTTGAGACTTGTTTATCCAGAAAGGTGTGTTCTTGCGTAATGCATCTCGAGCGTGTGGAGGTAGACATTGGCTGGCTATACGCAGGTGATCTTCGAATAATTTCCTGAGCTTTCTATCTCCACCATTCCATTTCTTTTCCAACCTTACAGGCCATCCAGCGAGAGATGTCTCTTCGTAGTACTTCTTCGAAGTATCAATTGGAGTTGTGTCAATCTCTCCCATAGATACAGTAAGACTGTAGTCCTTCCCAGGCGAGCAACAGGTGGTTTCTTTTCCAGGACGTACAGTCACAAGATGAATCCCTGGTCCGTCTTCGCAACTCGCAAAGTTGGGTCGATAGCCACCAATAACACCATCAAGAGTGCCTTCTTTCTTTGCTTCTTCCACATTGTCACAAAGTGCCAAGCAAAACGCATGACCGGTCGCGCTTGTTTCGATGTGGTCCAAGGATGTTATTGGTCCGTCAAGGTTGATAGGTAAACGAACAGGAAGCTTGTAATAGTGGTGCGGTACCCCATGCTCGTTTAACCAGCAAAGTACCAAGGGCAAGGGAGTGCAGTTTCGGAAAGCAACCCGAACGGAACTGCCACCACCTTTCGAACTCAAATCACCCTTCTCAAAGGAAGCTTGGGCATCTGTCGAATCCCAGACATCACCAAGCTTCCCTTTAGACCACAAAGCATTCCAGAAGGAAGCTAATGGTGTAGCCCAAGAGCTACCGTCCTTCACCATGGTTTGCGGTACAGCGGTAGGCGTTTCTGTGTGATGCCAAAGGTGCCATCATGCATGATGTCACGCAACACTTTGTCACCATACGTACACGTACTGTACTGTACGTACCGGTACATGTGGAAGTACCGCTAGCTACAAAGCAATGCCTCCCATACAGGTAGAATACCTGGTACTGTAGTGACTCGAATGAATCGCGTACGTAGTGTAACAACTACCCACAGTAGCATAGTATAAATCTCACGAGAATCAGGAATCGGTAAAAGAAGAGCAGTTCATTGTTTGTTATTCCCCAGAATTGTCGTTGCTTGACTCACAGGATATTTGAAAATCAATTTTTGTGTGCAATCCAGGATGTACCTGAATTCCAACCCAGACGCATCATTCGCAATATTTGATTTCATGTAGATACCAGTATACAGTGGCGTACATTGGAACTCAACGGACATGTGAGGAACGATGACTCTCCTAACACCTCCAGACAGCGAACCAAAATGAGCACTGTAGCAGCACATAAAAAGCTCTGCATTGCTCTCTTTGCTTCTTTTTGTTGTTGAGTCAAAGCCATTGCTGGTGGAAGTGCCCCTCACTCTCTCTTTGGTCAGTAGTCGTGTGGAGAAGCAGAAGAGTTGAGTAAGGAAACCGCGGAGCTTGATCCGTTTGAATTGTTGGCCCAGACTCAGACTTTCGTGGTGTGCATTGCAAGATGGAGGACTCTGCGCGCTCTTTCCCAACACCCGCGTACCTCAATTTCTGCCCTGGAGGTGTCAGCGCTAAGGGGGGTGCGGCAGAGTGGTATGATCTGGCAAATTACTCTAACGTACAACAAAACTTACCGTCAACACCGAGATCAGCGCCTCGACGAAAGGTGCTGACGCCAGACATTTTGGTGGCTAAGGCTAGGGCAGCCGATGATCGATTGAGACAGTATTCTCTTCTTTACAGCAAAGATCTCTCCACCTCTCATTTCCTGCCTTCGTTGTCGGTCATGGCTGAAGCAGCCTTTGGGAGACTTACTGGAGTACCTCCCTCTGCAGTTCGTAAATGGGCAGACACCATGGTTCTGCAGTATCTTGATCAAACGGAAGAGGTAGTGCCTAACAATGAGCAGGATATCTACGATCAGAAACCCCGGTCTTCGACGGCTGTGCAGGAGACGACGACGGTGATGCTGAAGCGTCTATTGCAAGAAGCAGAAGCAGCTCAAACGAGTGCTGGAGCGGCCGGAAAGCCTCGCCCATGTGGCTATGTATTCAAACGTGGGGATATTGCGTGGAACTGTCGAACCTGCCAGACAGACCCTACTTGTGTAATCTGCGACACCTGTTTTCACAATTCCAATCATGATGGACACGAGGTGTACTTTCATCGAACCACTCCAGGAGGTTGCTGCGACTGTGGAGATGCTGAGGCGTGGAAGATTGAAGGTTGCTGTCCATTGCACAGACCAACGGGGTCGCAGCAGTCAACAGAATCCGAAGACGATCCCGAGGAAGCGGTTAAGATGGCTCTTCGAGGACAGAAAGAGGGTCTCGACACACTGCAGCAGCCCCCGACACAGCTGCCTCCAAAGCTGGCCGCTGCTTTGGGTGTCATTGCTGGAGCAGCTGTCAAATGCCTGGTCGATGCTGCTGATGGAGCTGGTATCGGAGCTGATCCTGTTCAGTGGAAGATGCGTTGGGCGGATGAAGCATGCAAAATTTTGAATTCGGCCAATCACAACGACGAGTACTACGGTAGACAGGCTACAGTAACCCCTCATTCCATCATCGCAGGCGAGCAGCCCTTGCCTCGCGGTTATCGGTTTGATCTGCGTCTGCACAACGATGATGTTCATACATTTGATGAGGTGATTGAGGCTTTGCACGAAGCCCGACATCGCCGTACTACGGACGAGCCCACGATGCCGCTTGTTGCTCGCCGAGAGGATGCCAATGATATGACTCACCACGTCGACTCCGACGGCCAAGTTACTGTAAAGTGGTACGCGAATATTGGAGCAGCAATGTTGGGTTATCGTCAGTTGAAGTCGAAAGGATTGCACTGTGCTGTTGTTAGTTCTGCACAAGTTGAAGCCGAGCAACGTGCTCGAGCGCTCACAAGTTGGTTAACGGAAATCGCCTCCGCTCATCCAGCTGCGGCCGCTATTATAGTGCATGCACTCGTTCAGGTGTCTCACGACCAGGATTTGGGCGGTATCAAAGTTTGGCACGAGCCGCGCCTAGTGCCGAGCTGGTCGTCGATGATCGAAGGTGAAGATGAGGCAACAACGTGTCGCCGTCGATTTTATGCTTTTCCTCCACACATGGAATCTAGCTATCTGACCAGAGATGAGGCAGAAAGTCTGCATCGACTTGGGCTTCAGCTGAACCCTGAGCAATTCATTCAAATGGGAGGCACTGATCCAGCGTTCTATGCAGGTGTGCCTTACAGGCTGCCTTCACCGCGGTATAGAAAGTCTCCCCATTCGTTGTGGGGGACACTTCCGTCGACCTACAATGATGGTATTCAGTCCGTCAACAAACACCCACTCCTTTATCGTATGGATACTGGCAAGTTTGACGAGACTGCAGCGACGATGCCAAATCAGCTATCGGAGAACGTTTATGTGGTTGACACTGATCTTCGCAAGCAACAAGAATCCGAATTGATTTTGACCAGCATGTACCCGCATAAGATTCCGGGACTACACATGGTTAGTGGTGTGGGATCTCTTCGCCGCGAAGCCTTGACTCAGGAAGCACCTCCTCTCCCCAATCCGATGGAGTGGAGAAATTTATTAGCGACTTGCTCCTTCCGAGCCCCTGTGTCTCCCGTTGTGTTGCTACTTCTGCTTGATCCCTATCCGACGAAGCAGCTAAGAAGTGCCCTGCATGCTTTGTTTCTATCTCTGTTGGTGGATTCTCGATTCAAGTGTCGTTTCGCTGCTGCTCTTGGAGCCGTGGCATATCGTCCACTGAGCACGTTGTTCTGTGCCGGTGTGGGCACAGAAACGGATACACCGCTTGGCTTCACGGTCCAGATTTTTACGGCAGGGAGTCTTGTCAGGGCTCTTGGAAACGCTACCGCAACAGAGAAACTTCTCAAGTCGGATCAATCAGGGAACGATCGTGAGACTGGAGCTCCTCTTGGTATATTCTCTCTACCGATTGCTCATGCAGTTTTGAGATGCATCCACACCAATCTGCTCGGATCAACGAAGGAGGTCAATATGATCCTAAACAATACTCAAACGAACACAAATGACGAGGACATGACAGACCGAACAACTGACTCGTTGCCATCGCTGACCTATCAAGCTGGCGAACACCCTTTGGCAACTCAGTTACCAGCAGCCCCTGACGATGGGTTTCTCGACGCTAGATCCACAAGACATAAGCGACTTCCACACCTACTGCGAGATTTGGAGTACATAATGGAAACACCTGGAACAGCCTTTCGACTTTTGTTACCTCAGAGGTACCCGGTGCTTCCTTCTGTGGTGAACGGAGGTTCTGCCCCATCACCACTCGTTGAGAACTGTATGACATTTCCGACCATTTACTCCAGGTTGTTACGAACAGCTCAGGGCATGGACCCCCAGAAACGAAAGATTTCTGGTGGCCATGTCGAATACGAGCAAAACAGGTGGCTGGAGGCATTTGGCCTGAGTCTCAATTTTGCAGGAACCAGAGATGCTCTTTCCGAGAGTCTGACAAATACAGCAAGTGCCCAGCTCGCGCCCTTTTCGAGCGACGGAGCTCATCTCTTAGGCATCCGAGAAGCGATGAGTAACCTTTTTACGGCATTGCTCAGAGAGTTGAAGCTCTGGCTGTATCGGGAAGGAATGCTTGAAACTGGACTGCCGCTTCCACCTGGCGGAGCTCACGGAGCGATGGATCACTCTCAGGTGGAAGCCTTGCAACGCAGTACCCTGCATGTGTCAAGCTCTCAGTTAGACGAGCTACCAGAGACGAATTCGGATGCTGTAAATGCTGGTGGGGCCAACAGTGTAAGTTCTCTTGCTCTATCTTGTGCTACTGGTGTCAAGATGACCGAAGCACAGCTAGACTTGATCGAAAGTGCACTGCGGCTAGAGGGGGCACAGAGACAACACCGGGAGACTGGCACATCAGATTACGACCTCTCACGTGGTGGCCCAGCGATGGGAGATTGGCTTCGCATTCCGCACTCTCCGCTTGGAGGAGACACTCTGTCCTTCCATTTGCCGCTACACCGATCGCTTGCCAAATGCGTCCGAAGTATTTGCTATGTTGCTGTCCCGGAATCAGTGAGGAGATCAGATCCGGAGGGATGGTGGAAAATTCCTGTTCTGGATGATGACTATGACTCTCGTTCCTCAGACCAACCAGGTGGTATCAGCCAGCATCCTTTGGCAGCCCTGATTCGCCCTACCCTACGATCGTCAAACTGTCGGGTAGTGTGGTCATCGGGTCCTGACTGTACATCTGCCGAAGCCCAAAAGAGAAGGTCGAGAGCCAAGAACGTCTCTGCGAATATCGCGTCGGCAAAGATCATTCATTCACTAGCAGATCACCCACTTCGCTGCCTTGCAGCAGCACAGCAGATCGAAAGACATCTATGGGCTCGCAATGGAAGCTCTACTGCTGGAATGGCCTTGAATTACTCAAGCTCCCCCCTTTGTCGATCTTTTCGAGATCTGGATATGACGCTCGTTCAACTTTCCGCCGCAGGCTTAAGTATCGGTCTTGGAGCAAGAAGGGTGTTTGCCTTGTTGATCAGCAGATTCAGCTTGGATGGCTACCTTTGCGATCCTGAACGGCGCCTGCAAGGAGCTGCTTCAAGTCCAACAAGTACATACTCCGGTGTTTGGGTAAATCCTCCTCGACTGCAAGATCCAGAGCACTCGCTTGCGTTGTCAGACTCCTTTTTCACCACAATGTGCATCCTAGTCACGGAATTGCCGTCACCTCCCCCTGCAACCCCGAACGATGACACTACGCTGCGAGATAGCTTGCGAAGAGAGCTCCTGCATGCTCTGGCTGCAGAGCCACGATCGCACAGCGAAGCGATGGAAGCTGCAACCAGTGCATCTAGTAGACGCGACGAGAGTGCGGGCATTTCAGGTGGTGGGTCGGGGGGTGGAGCTCTTGGCGAGTTGTTTACAGAAGTTTTGCGCGAAGTAGGAAAGCAGAAAAGCCAGGGGTCTGCGAGGGCCGCATCTGGTCCGTCTGCATACGAATTACGCGCTGATTGCTGCGACGAGTATGACCCATCGTTTTACCATCTACGGCGACAAGACCATCAGCATGCAATGGATACCGTGTCTCGACTTCGGAAAATGAAAGCGAAATCTCTCAACGACTCCAAGCCAGATGCTGTTTGCCTTCCGATGGTTTGCCCTCCACCCAAGGCTCATCCTAGATTTCTGCCTTGTCGTTTACTACTACACCTTCCAACGATGGATGCCGCTATTCGACGCTCGCTTCTTTTTGCTGTGACTGGTGGGTCGTGGCTTCCTCCACCTGAACCGGACAAGGACAAAGGTGAAGAGGGCAAGAAGGAGGATGTCGAAGGAGGCACCACAACTCCGGCAACTTCAAGCGCTGATAACTCAACAGGAGTCCCCGTTACAACTTTTAACCGCAGGTCATTCCAACGCGCTTCGTCATCAATGAGCAGAAAGTCCTCCGAAGGCCCAACCGAACCCTTCTCTCCCGCAGTAGTAGCCGCGTCACCTGTCCCTTGCCTTGAAATTCTACAACTACTGACTCTGCAAGTGCACACACTGGAAGAGTGCGCATCGTTGCACCGTATGCAACCCAACCTGGACGAGGATGCAAAGTTTCTTTCATCCGGCTTGTCAATAAACAAGTATCTGGGACGACTTATTCATGTGCCGGAAAGTCTTGTAGATGCCTGGGCGCTCCTTCCATTTCCCGATGGTCCTTTGCCGTCCAAAGGCACAGGCATGCAGAGAGGATCAATACTAGGGCTTCTGATTGCTCTCTACGAGCACAGGTCTAATCACGGAAAGGACGACACTTCTGGTTCTGGAGGAGACGCATCTGGTGATGATGGACACGGCGGCGCTAGATCGATAACAGAGAGCGGATTGAGATGGTTGCTTAGATTCGTGTACTCTCTCGTCGATGGTGCCTCCAGTGTAAGCGCCGCTGCTCGAAGCGCAACTGTCGGCATTCCAATAAGACCTATTGGCATGGCACCGTCTGCTTTTGTTCCTGATTCGTCTGCTCCCTGGATTATTTCAGAAGACACTAGAACGAGAGTGATGGGTATGCTATTTGGCTTACAGGATCTGTGGCCAAAAGAGGATAAGAAGGCGGAATCAGATGAAAGTGACAAGTTGAACGCAAAGAGCAAAGAAGCAAGAAAGGCAAAACAGAAGGAGGTCATGGAAAGGATGAAAAGAAAGCAAGCTGCTTTCGCGCTGACGATAGCTCCCGCAGACTCTACAACGGGCACCAAAATGGACGTCGACGACGAGGATGTTGATCTTTGCATTATTTGCCGTTGTGACGACACCGACGGTGAAAACAATGGCCCTCTTGGTTACCTTGGTCACGTGCAGAGGTCTAGATACGCACAAATGCGTTCGTCCACCGAAGCATCGTCCTCTAACACCCTATACCGCACTTATAGGGTTGCCGGACATCGGGGCTGCCAGCTGCGGAAGACTCAGGCGATGGACTCGGAACCCCTTGTCTGTCTCCCAACTGGAAGTATTGTAACCGTTCTGTCTAACACGGTTTCCGATAAGTATGACATCCTATCTCGACGAGTGTTCGTTCGTCATTTCGACAAAGACTCTGGCAGTGAGAGCAATGCCACGGAAGGATGGGCAAGCGTTCAATCGTCCGAGGGCTACGTTATCCTCAGTCCACTGTCCGAACTGTGCTTTTCAAATACCCGCTGGGGCAGTACTCGCCCTGTCGTTCGACAATGTGGCCATGCAGCGCATATGAAGTGCGTCGAAACCCACACGTTATCCTTGCATCAACGCGCGGCCGGTGAGCAACCATACGATGGACGATTCGCAGCCAACATCGACGACGGAGAGTTCTTATGTCCATTATGTAAGCAATTATCCAACATCCTAATCCCTCGTGATCGATGTGCGAGAGATCCGACGAAGACGAAGGACCAAAACGATAAGCAAGCCGAGATGGAGAGCGAGAGCGGTGAAATCCCGAAAGGGTGGGACTCCGTGCAGCGATGTTTGGCCAAGGAAAGGCCTGCAGGCAATGATGTCTACAGCGCCATTGGGCAGAAGGCACTCAGACAATTCGGTGCAAGTTTACTTCAAGGTATGACGGTTCCCTGGGAACGTGCCACTGCCACGAAGAAGAGAAAACAGCAACGTTGGCATAAATCGATTCACCGATGGGATTACGAAGATATCGAACAGTTTATGGAAGATGGAACAGGTGTGAAGGATATAATGAGTCTGCTTCGTCAACAGCACATCGCCTGGTCAGCACTAGGGCACAGTGCTTCATCGGCTGAAGCAGGGGCGCGAAGCATCCACGAAGTAACACCGTTCGGAGTTCTCTCCCAGACGATCGACCCCTGGTCAAAGTACAATTCAGAATCAAGGGACACGCACCCCATGGTGATGGAACTCAAAAGGACAATGACTGCAACATCCGGTTTATTTGATGTGCTGTTGAACGAAATGGAATGTACGCTAGCGGCTGGTGGACGAAGCCGTGGTTCCTCTGTCCTTGGTTTGTGCTTAAG